>JADMLL010000012.1:4971234-4999593 GCA_016920875.1 Columbicola columbae
AGATTCTGTTTCATAAATAGTGCACACTTTTGTCTAGAATATGGTAATTGCACGGTCGAAGACGTTTCATAAATATTGCACACTTTTCCTTAGGATCTACCTCGCAATTCATGGATAATCAAAGAAGATTCTCTTTCATAAATACTGCACATTTTTCAGTAAAATATGTTTCTACAATAAATAATTGTAACATGAAGACCTTTCATAAATACTGCACAATTTCCCTTAAGATGCACACTCGGTGGGAATAATCTATTCCAAAAATAGTGCACACTTTTGAGTAGAGGCTGGTAGAGATTTTCTAAAAGTTAGTTTGTATCTTCGCATAGGTGTACAGTTGAGACGTTTCATAAATATTGCACACTTTTCCTTAAGATTTAGCTCAACCAAAATGTGCAATATAATGAAGATTCTGTTTCATAAATACTGCACACTTTTGTCTAGAATATGTTCCTACAGTAATGCGTAATTACACTGTGAAGGCGTTTCATAAATACTGCACACTCGGTGCGAATAATCAATTTCATAAATATTGCACACTTTCGGGTAGAGGCTGGTAGAGATTTCTTATAAGTTAGTTTGTTTCTTCTCGTAACAGAAACTGTGCAATATTTATGAAACGTCTTCATCGTACAATTACCATATTCTAGACAAAAGCGTGCACTATTTATGAAACAGAATCTTCGTCATATTGCGCATTTTGGTTGAGCTAAATCTTAAGGAAAAGTGTGCAATATTTATGATACGTCTTCACCGTGCAATTAAGCATTACTGAGGAAACAAATTTTAGACAAAAGTGTGCACTATTTATGAAATATAATTATTTATACACAGCATTTATTTCATAAATACTGCACACTCGGTGCATACCTTACAAACCATACAAAAATGTAATGAAGATTCTCTTTCATAAATATTGCACACTTTCCGTTAAGATTTAGCTCAGACAGCATGGACAGTCAAATGAAAATTCTGGTTCGTGAATATGGCACGATGATTCGTTTCATAATTAGTGCACACTTTGGGCGGGGGTTTGTCGAATGTTTTGTTTCCTCCATCAAATGATTTCAGCTATTAGGTGTTGGGTGAAATTTTTAATTAAACCCTGAGGCTCACACATGAATGTAGCTTCGGCCATCATCTGTCTGTCTGTCTGTCTCTCTCTTTCTGTCTCCATCTCTTCAATTGACGAAAAAGGGTTAAAAGAGCTTTTACACAAATGAAATAAAGTTGTGAGCTGTGCACAAGGAGAAAAAAAATTGTTTTTATGTTAAGAAAGCTGTGGGAGAACCCCAAACAGATTCAAGTGCTTTTTTTCCTTTTCCTCCGAGTATGGGGACAATACGCCTTTTCCTCCCCCCGCGCCCCCGAGCCCCTCCTCCTCGCCATCTTCAGTTCTCTCTATCTTTTCTCTTCTCCAACAGGATTTAATTAACTTTGCCCTCAAGATTTTTTTATTATTATTTCCTCGGATGTTTCTTTTTCCTTTTTCTTACATAAAATTTATACAACATGGCGGGTGCGGATGGTACACTGTGACAGTGTCGGTTTGGGGTGGATGTGATGCCAGTTTCCGTCTCTCGACTTTTTCTTTCATTCTCTCTCTCTCTCTCTCTGACATTGCCCTTTGAGTTTTGCTTACAATCTTTCCTTTTTCCATCTCTCCTTCCAACGAATCTTCCTACAAACTTTGATGTTTTCATTGTTCGTCTTTTCTTTTTCTTGTTTCCCTCATTTTCATTTTATGTTTTCTTGCCTTTTTTTTCCTTTCTTTTGTACGAAACTTGTGTGCGTGTGTTTCTCTGCTGTCGATCGATCTTTCTTATTTGTTTGGAGCTTTTCTCCTTGTTTGCTGACTGGATTTTCGGTTTCTTTTTCTTACTTCCCTTAAATTTTAACCCTCCGCTTTTCTCTCTTCTGATGACTGTCTCTTCGGATGTATCATCGATAACTTCCAGTTTATAGCTCTACATGTCTCTGTTTAAGGTTTCGTGTTATTCTGTTTAATTTTATAAGGGATGCTTGGGAGGGGTAGTGTAGTGGTTAAAGTTCCTGACTGGGACGCAAATGGTCGTGAGTTCGAATCCTCCTCCCGCATCCTGTTATACCCCCAAAAATGGATGAAAAACCACCACCACATAGTTCTAGCCCGTTTCAAAACTACTGCACACTACAATTAGAAACCCATTTCAAAACACACTAATGTGGAGTTAATTTCAAAAATATTGCACACTCCAGCAGTTCATGTCGTAGATATTGCACATTTCACTTGAGAAAGTCATCACACTATTATAATTATATTATATAGTATATAAATTGATATACTGAAGGAGGATATTATTGTTCTTCTAACTGTACTTAGTTTGTGTGTTGAGTTAGGTCACACTTTGACCTGCATTGACCTTGTGTGCATTATTTTTGAGATGAAATACTTTTTCATACTTGTAAATTGAATTCCTCTTAAATTCTATTAAGGGATGCTTGGAAGGGGTAGTGTAGTGGTTAAGGTTCCTGACTGTGACGCAAATGGTCGTCCTCTGTAAATTGTATTCTGATGTGCAGTATTTTTGAAATAACTCCTCACACAAGTGTGCAATTTGGGTTCCTTGTGTGCGATATTTATGGAAAGAATCCTCCAAAGAATTGTGCTATATTTAAGAAAGCTTTCACTTCGTCATTGTGTGTTAAGTTAGGTCAAAACTGGTCGAATTATGGTGACGATTACACGTTTTTCTTGGTTTGATTGATTTCGTTTGTTGATTTTTGTTTCAAATTTCGAGTCTACCAACCCTTAAATAGTCCTCAACCCCAAGAAGTTGAGTGAATGTGACACATACCCCCAGCGGGGATTTTTTTTTGACAAACGCGATACACAAAACTGAAAGAAAGCGTAACCACAGGGGCCCACGCTCCAAGAACGACTTGGTCTAATATACATGTTAAACATTCCAGTGGGATTTAGTCTGACTCGAGGATGGAAAAAAAAGTGATTGATCCTCCCAACGTCTTTTAATTAACTAAAAAGAAAAATATCCGCGATGGGGGATAAATAAAAAGCGGCAGCAGCAGCAGCAGATTTTATGAGAGAAGTATTCTCGTACATAAAAGGAAAATCAAGTTCATGAGCGCCAGTGTTTGTCCCTAGGGTTTCTTACGTTTCAATTAGTTGAGTAAAGTGCTTGTCAATCAAACCCAGTGCACATGAGTGCTTCGGACTCGGCAAAACAACGGCGGGGGTTGAAAACGCTCTCTCGATACTTTTTTCCCTTCTCTCTCTCTCACTGTCTCGGAGACCATTTTAATTTTCTTAGAGGAGAAGAAAAAGTGTTGAAGAAAAAGTTTTCCTCCAGGCTTAGAGAGAAAAAAAAAACGTTCCGGGGTGTACAAGTATACGGAGTGTCGTGAAAAGGGATGATTTGTGCCATCCCCTTGACGGTATCTATGACAACGGCCAAGTAGCGTCTCCCTTGATACATGTTGCCCTTGGGATTCCCATATTCTTTATATATATACCGCCTCCACTATAACTTTTGACCTTCAGCTCGCCTATCTGTTTGTCTTATTGTTTTTAAAAGCTTTTTAGATAAACTGGAAACTTTTTTATTTATTTTCCAACAGCTTAACCAGGTTTCCTTCGACTAATCCCATCGCTTGTATGTGTTTTTTGATGTGTTGTGTGTATGGTGTTAACTCAAGAATCGCCTAAACTAGTTTTGTACTAAACTTCTCTCCCAAATATGCAATGCTTATGAAATGAATGCACTGTGCATTATTTATGAAACGAGTTCTGTGTGAGAGGATTCAAGTCTCCTGTGAGTTCTCGATCTGGGAGGGGTTTATGAAGGGATTAAAGTGTGCATTATTTTTGAGATGAAATACTTTTTCATACTTTTAAATATAATTCCTCCCTGATGTGCAGTATTTTTGAAATAACTCCTCACACAAGTGTGCAATTTGGGTTCCTTGTGTGAGATATTTATGGAAAGAATCCTCCAAAGAATTGTGCTATATTTAAGAAAGCTTTCACTTCGTCATTGTTGAAAATTTATTTCTCAAAAATTGTGTGCAATAATTATGAAATGGATGCTCCAAGAAACAGTGCAGTAATTTTTGAATTGAGTGCAAGTTCCAAGTGTGCATTACAGATGAATATGCTATATGTGCGACACCGCTGAAAACTAATTTTTGAAAATTGTGTGCAATATTTTTGAAATCGATCTCTCATACAATTGTGAAGTTTTTATTACAACTATGGCGTCCGAAGGTTTAATGTAAATTTATTCGGTGACGGTGGAACTGACTTTCATGCTGCCTGAGCACCAATATTTTAAATTCACAACATATGAACTTTAGTGGTAATCGCCCACATGTGTAAATAAGTATAAGATCGCCAGCGATAATATCCGAAAATGACGTCACCGGCACTCAGTGTTTGTGAAATATTGCATGACACTACTGTGGGGTCAACGGATATGCCTACACAGTGAGCCACCGGACGTCACAAAATGTGCAATAATTTTGAAATATATCGCTAGGAATAGTTTGTAATACTGTTGCTCTGTTAGTATAAGTTCCAATCCCGTTCTTCACCTTTGAGTATAATAGGATGTGTAACTTCTATAGTCAAGCGGTTTAACTCCCATCCCCACAATATTGTGCAATATTTTTGAAATGAATTCTAGCATTGTGTGTGGTAAGCAAGGCAACATACTCTGACTTGTAACAAACCAGTCACAAAGACATGTAAAAACTTGCATGAAGACTCTCTCAGACTTGTAGGAAGGTGTCTACATCCTTGGTACTCAAACTGCTGCCTACTGAGTGACCCAGTGAGTGAAAGTTGTGAAAGGTCGGTTGCTCATTGTTAAGTCTGAACTATAGTGCCTGACCAGTACGAAAATGTTCCGGGCTGTGCTCAGACTGCCCCAACATATCTTTGTGAGGTAATGTACAGATGATGTCCTGAAGATGGACTGTATGCCTCGACAGCCGGACTTGCTGTCTTTTGTTTTGGTAAGTCGTGTGGCCCAGTCACAATAGAAATTCGGCCCGGGAAGGAAAAACCTTGACTACCAAGGGTCTATACAAATCCTATAAATAGAACACCCAATCAGTGCAGCCCAACGAATCACTCGAATGGCTATCATACCGTTTAAAATTTATTGCCGACTGCTGAGCTAAGATCTAAACACACTTCCTAGTGGTAGTTAACTACGACAAAAATCTCTCTCTCATTGAGTTTCTCCCTTCCGTCAGCACTGTTAATTCGTCAAACGAAAACCCAAAACCCGATTTTTGTATTTGGGAACATCGCTCAAAGCAACCACATCCCGCCTCTCGTTTCCTGCTTCCTCTCACCCCCGTTCCATCTCCCTCAAAACTGGCGGCGGTTTTTATTTTATTTAACTCAAAAGATTTACAGCCTTTGGGAATATATAACAAACAGAAAAAAACGATTGTCAGAGAGAAGTAGAGTGGCAAAACAAAACAGGGAGGAAAAAACGCGATGAAATAAAGGTAGATTGGAAAACAAGGGAAAAGAAATGTAACAAATCGAAATATTATGCGAAAGTGAATCCGACGAGCAAAGGGAACGTTCCACAAAATTACAATCGATTCTATTTATTTATTACAGATTCTATATCGGAGAGACCAGATTAGTGACGACGACGAAGCGAGCGAAGCCGGAAATTATCTCTCCCGTCAGCAATTCCCTTTCATCCGCCCCTGCCACCGCCAAAAATAACAATTTTCGCTGATGTCTCCATCCCTGCGCTCTTAAATGTTAGGTTTAGCTCGTTAACCAAAGGTACGTAGTTGTCATCATCTTATGGTGGGTTGGTGATGGATCGAAGGGAAATTTTGTTGTTTTGGGTGATTTGATAACCTCACCGCTGGGGGTGTCAGTTTTTAGGTTTCCACTCTGGTTCGCAGTCCTCCTCCCGTCCTTCTCTCAAATTTTTCGTGGTGCAAACCTTCAAGCACTACAACCTTGGAATGTATATCTCTGAGCGTATCAACTGATTTCATAAGTAATGCACATTTGAGTGATGAATTCGTTTCATAAGTAATGCACACTTGAGTGATGAATTCGTTTCATAAATAATGCACAGTTGAGTGATGAATTCCTTTCATAAGTAATGCACACTTGGGTGATGAATTCGTTTCATAAGTAATGCACACTTGTGATGAATTCGTTTCATAAGTAATGCACATGAAATAAGTAATGCACTTGATGATGAATTCGTTTCATAAGTAATGCACACTTGGGTGATGAATTCGTTTCATAAGTAATGCACACTTGGGTGATGAATTCGTTTCATAAGTAATGCACACTTGAGTGATGAATTCGTTTCATAAGTAATGCACAGGGTAATGAAGAACGCAGTGAGCACTTTCGTCGTAAAATTTGATTACATTCTGTCATAAAGGATTTGTTTCATAAATATTGCACACTCGGTAGGAGGCATTCATTTCAAAAATATTGCACACTTTTGGGTAGAAGTAGTTTCATAAGTAATGCACAATGTTGCCAACGACACAGTGTAATAAAGAAGCGCAGTAAAAAAGAAATTCTGATTAACATTTTCGTGAAGGATTCATTTCATAAATACTGCACACTCGGTAGGAAGAATTAATTTCAAAAGTAATGCACACAGGGAACGTGCTATCATGCCCGACCGCGAAGAAACAGTCAAGACAAACCACCCCCAAGACGTGAATACCTGGAGTAATTGGTCACAGGAACCTAAATCCGAAGAAGACAGCAGTAAAATTGAAAATTTTTTCACAGCAGTCAGCACTTTTTTTGTGCGATGCTTGGTTTGGATGAAGTAACAAAATATCGAGGAAGGCGTTTTGTGATTGTAATCAAATCGCATAAATCAAGACCCCCAAATTAACGTCTAAGCTTCCCGCAAACTCGAAATACGCGAAGTTGGTGCACCACCTTTACTGTGGTTCCTCATATCGGATTGAGTTTGCTACACTGTGCAGTACTTATGAAATGAGTTCTTCCTTTTCCTTTCCAAACAAAGGTTTGTCGTAAGACGACAGTACAACTGATTTCATAAATAATGCACACTTGAATGATGAATTCGTTTCATAAGTAATGCACAGTGTAACGAAAAACGCAATGAGCACTTGAAAATCCGATTGCTGTACTACACCTGTTGTTACCTGCACACATTGTCGTAAAGGATTTATTTCATAAATACTGCACACTCGGTAGAAAGCATTCACATTTGCCGTAAGATGACAGCTCTAAAGTCATAATTAAAATCAAAGAACCTTCCATCAAGTCAGAAACAAACCCCAAAAGGTGGGAAAAAATCGCGTAACTCGAAAAACGCACAAAACGAGACTGAGTGAACTATAATCGACAGCTTTGTTCTTATACTATAAATTGAAGCCGTGATCAGGATCATAAAATGGGTTGAGAAACCTCACAGGGATGTCAATTTCGGTGTGTTACGCTTTGCTGTCGGCTTTAAAAACCGATTCGAAGCTGTGTGCCTGAGGCGGAAGGTTTCATTGCGGGAAAGCCCGGAAAATGTTTTTCTTTTTTCCTTTTTAAAATCAGCAATAGAGGTTGAATTTATCTAATGTTTATTGAGTTACAATTTACGTAGCTTATTGGGTATACAAGGCTCACATAATAAAAATTTATTGCCTGCTGTTGTATTTAAATACCGTTTGGCTTTATATGTTGATTGAGGTGAATATATTGCTGAAATAAGTCTCTCCCCGTTCCGGATAATACGACCGTTTCAGCCATTAAGCAAGTCTTTTTAAAGCTTTTTGCGGAAGACATATTTCAATGAGTTTTACCAGCAGCATTTTATCCGCTGCCTTATTTCTTCTATTAACTCTCGGCTGTCGTGGGGACGGAAGGGGGCGTCGGTTTGCGGTGGCAATTCCTGCAAGGTCGTTCAAATCCTTGAGTTAAGGACTTAAACCCAAATAACGACAAGTTGTGTATGTATATTGAATTACGTTGTTTCAAAAATATTGCACAAACTTGTCAACATGGGTTTCATAAATACTGCACAACGGGGCGAAGGGTCAATGTTGTAAATGTGTACTGATCTGGTGAGAAGAATTTGGTTCATGATTATTGCACACACTATGGTCATGATTTCTTTCATAAGTAATGCACAGGTTTTGCAACTTGGTGACGTAATTCGTCAGTAGAATGAATTTCATAAATATTGCACACTAAACAGGAAAAATTCTTTCACGAATATCAACATATTCGGCACAATTTCGAAAGAGTACTGTTTCATAATTAGTGCACACTTTAGAGCTACAATTTGTCTCATATGTCATACAATCCATAAGCACACTCGAAAGACCAATTCATTCCATAAATATTGCACACTTTTAAGAAGTTTTTGGGTTAAATGTGACAAATTTTCGTGAAGAATTTATTTCATAAATGTTGCACACTCACAGGACCAATTCATTTCATAAGTAATGCACACTTTGTGGCTAAATTCATTTCTAAAGTCATGTACAGTCTTACCAAGAAACTATTTCATAAATATTGCACACTTAATAAGAAAAATTCTTCTCATAGATACTGTATACTTGATACACTTTGAGAATGACCATCGTTTCATAAATATTGCACAAACTTACAGTCAGCATGAGTTTCATGAATACTGCTCAACTGGCCGAAGAGTCAATGTTGAAAATGTATACGGATTTGGAGAGAAGAGTTTGTTTCATAAATATTGCACACTCTATGGTCACGGTTTCTTTCATAAGTAATGCACACTCGTAATTCATTTCATACGTACTACACACGGTTTTAAAGGTTCCATTCTAAAAGTGACATAAATAATGCACACTTAAGGAAAAAAATTCGTTTCATAAATACTGTGTACACTTCGAAAGAATATAATTTCACTTTTAAGTTAGGCAAATTGGTGACGTAATTCATTTCATAAGTAATGCACACTTTGTGGCTAGATTCATTTCATAAATTCTGCACAAATAAATTTTATTCGGAAGTGATGTAGTCTTAACAGGAAACTATTTCATAAATTTTGTATATTTCAAACAAGTGTTCATTTCATAAATATTGCACACTAAACAGGAAAATTTTTTTCTTCACAAATGTTACAGTACACTTTCGGAATGACGTTGTTTCATAAATGATGCACAAATTTGTACTAAACATGGGTTTATAGAAATTTAACTTAGCGAAAGACCAATGGTTTAAATACATACCGAGTTGGTGGGAAGAATTTGTTTCATAATTATTGCACACTCTCCAGCTATAATTTCTTTCATAAGTAATGCACAGTTGATGGCATAATTCACTTCATAAATAGGCCTACTGCACATTCATTTCAAAAGTGATGTGCAGACTTACCAAGAAACCATTTCATAAATCAAACTTTGAGCAAATGTTTATTTCAAAAATATTGCACACTTAATAGGAAAAATAAATACGGGGCGGAACTATCCAGAACTCGTTTCAAAAATAATGCACACTCAAGAGGGCTAATTACAAGCGGCGATGCATATTCTTAGCGAGAATATACTGCACACTTGATGGTACCAAATCCTTTCATAGGTATCTGAGTCTTGGTGGCTTTGGTAATTTCTTAAATTGCTGTTGTGCTGTTGTGTGACGGGAGGGGGTTTAATGTTTCGTTTTTCTTTCACTTGACAACAGGAACCTTTATCGGATAAACTTTTTCTCAATTTCCACTTTCTGCTTTCCTGTATCGTCACTTCATTGTCTCCGACGATTTGGGCCGGGGGTTTGATTTCAGCTTTTTATCTTTCACTGACAGACTTTCGGTTTAATGAAATCTTTTTCCACTGCCTGGATAACTCCGAACAATGTAATCCGTTCGCCGAGTCAACGCATCTCAGGCATAACGATCGAAAGAATGTTCCATTGTAATAGACATTAAATAAACAGCCAATCGAGTTGGATCTCTTAGAATAAAGTTTTTGAATAAGTTCGCTCCACCTACCCCCACCCCCACGCCCGAAACTTAACCTCTTTACGGGAGTCATATAAAAAAAAGGAAAACTGGGAAAGATGGGAAAGGAGGAAGAAGTGAATACACAAGGAAAGTTTTCCTCGTCACCCGTCGTAGTCGTATTGTTGTGAACGGGAGGGGAAATATTGTTTGGGAAAAGTTGGTGGAAATAAGGTAGACAAACAGTTTTCTAATTAATTTGAAAGAAAAAGACAGAATAAGGAAACAATGGGAGATGGAGGAGGAGGAGGTGGTGGTGGAACGGGGTGTGGAAACGGGAAAAGGAACAAGTCGAGTGAAGAAAGGGAACGAGAAACTTGGAAACAATACAAATTGTCGAAACTTAGTTTTGTTCAAGTTTGTTTCACAGGAGCACATTCTATTATGTTCACAATATTCAATTCCCCTCCCGCTTTTCCACACTTCTGTCACTTCTTAGCTTGTTTATATCTTAAAGTCGCTCTGTTACCATTTAAAACAATCCACTTCTCGAATCAAAAGATTTTCACATTTTACTTTTTTAAGGTTTTCTTCCTTCTTCCAACCCCCTGCCCCGCCTTGCCCCGCTCTCTCCTTCCCTCTTTCACCCCTTGGGAAACTTGGCCCCGGGAAACTTGCGCAACGACTCACTCCAAACTCCAAAGAAATAACTTTCTCTCTCTCTCTCTTCCATCTCCTTTCTTTTCTTTCCCCCAAACTCTCTTTTCTTACAAATCTCTCTTTTGATAGTATAAAAATATAAGTTAACGGATTCTTAGTTCTGTTTTGATATAAACATTCCAAACAGAGCTTTTACAAAATGTCTTTAACAGTTGAGAAAGTTTTCTTTTTCTCTTTCTTTTCTTTTTTTTCTTCCTTCAGATTTTCAGAAGTTATCAGAAAGACGATGGAGTTTGAAGGGAGGATGGGGGAAGGTTGTTTGATTGATGAGATTTCCTCCTATTTTGCAGAATCTTTTGATCCCGTTGGAGATACTCCGACATCGAGGATCGATTTTATTTTTATGACGATTTTTGGAGGAAGTGGTTTTATAAAAAGACAAAATCTAGTTGAGAACGTTTTTAAGTCACGTGATTATGTTGTTTGTGGAGATGGTACAGTCAAAATTGAGCTCTCCAGGAATCTCTTTAATCTATCTGTCTAGTCGTGCTTTCTTCTCCTGAAGACGTTGGCTCATACATCAAGAATATTTGCGTCCTTTGTAATGAACCCTCGGCACAAGTGTGCATTATTTTTGAAAGGAGCTGTCGATAGGTTTACCCTGTATTCGTCCAGAAAATTTTTCCAGTTAAGTGTGCAATATTTATGAAATAAGCACTTGTTCGAAATGCAAAATTTATGATATAGTTTCCTGTTATTTGTGCAGGATTTATGAAATGAATATAGGTACCAAGTGTGCATGACTTATGAAACAAACTATGTCACCAAGTTGCATAACCTATGAAAGGAATTGTAGCCATAAAGTGTGCAGTAATAATGAAACAAATCCTTTCCACCATGTACAGTATTTACAATCTTTCAGTCAATTTGAACAATTTTTGTGCATTATTTATGAAACAGTGTCATACCGGAAGTGTACACAGTATTTTTGAAACGAGTTTTTCCTTGAGCGTGCATTATTTATGAAATACACGTCACTTTTAGAACAGAACCTTTAAAACCGTGTTGAAATGAATTATGCCACTGAGTGTGCATTACTTATGAAAGAAACCGTGACCATAGAGTGTGCAATATTTATGAAACAAACTCTTCTCTCCAAATCCGTATACATTTTCAACATTGACTCTTCGGCCAGTTGAGCAGTATTCATGAAACCCATGCTGACTGTAAGTTTGTGCAATATTTATGAAACGATGGTCATCCTCAAAGTGTACCAAGCATACAGTATCTATGAAAGCAATTTTTCTTATTAAGTGTGCAATATTTATGAAATAGTTTCTTGGTAAGACTGTACGTGACTTTAGAAATGAATTTAGCCACAAAGTGTGCATTACTTATGAAATGAATTGGTCCTGTGAGTGTGCAACATGTGTGAAATAAATTCTTCACGAAAATTTGTCACATTTAACCCAAAAACTTCGTAAAAGTGTGCAATATTTATGGAATGAATTGGTCTTTCGATGTGCTTATGGATTGTATGACAAATGAGACAAATTGTAGCTCTAAAGTGTGCACTAATTATAAAACAGTATTGTGATATTCGTGAAAGAATTTTTCCTGTTTAGTGTGCAATATTTATGAAATGTATTCTGCCCCTAAGTGCTGTCTTTACACTGACTCAAAAAAAACTTCTAACAAATGGCGGTTTTCGATTGGTCCGATGGGTCTTTTGTAATTGAGATCTGAATAGATGAACAAGTCTGAACATGTTGGTCAGTCTATGTATTAATAGGCGTATTAATCAGTTAATAAATTATTAACTTCCGGCATGAGCATCTGATTCAGATTTAAATTCAGATCACGAACAGGGTTAGAGATACGGTTTAGGCTCGTGACCCGTGGTAGCACTACCTTCAAGACTAACCTCATAAGCGACAGGAAAATCATCCAGAAGGAGTGACACGCTGTATAATTTAGATCGAGACACGGGATTCGTCTTCCTCGGAGGAAAACAAACATGGCGTCCCTTCGATCCGCCATCGTTGAGACAATGGAAACAAATTTTTCTTTTTATTTTTTAATTTTCCCTGTTCACTTTTCCTCTTTCCCTGACAAAAAAAGCAGTTTAATCCAAGTTTCTTAAAACTTTTTTTTCCCGGGAAATCTTCCACTACTTAACGTGGCAACGGGGGTGGGAAAGGGATGATGGTGGGAGAGGGGGATGGAGACGGGAAGAAGGAATTTCTCTTTCTTAATGCCATCTTCATTTTAAAACACTTTCATGCTTGACATGACATAAGATTACTCCTTTTTTAAAATTAAAATGATCTAACTCCCTTTTTTTGGTGCCTCCTTGGTCTTTTTTAAATGTCGGCCATGTTTCCCACGTGATGGTTTAGAATTAATTCGTTTCAAAAATAATGCACAGACTTGTACGGAAATTCGGTTTTGTGTTATAGCGTGTAGTCGATCTGATTGCACAGTTTTCAAAAATTCATTGCCTGTAGTGATGCACATAAAGCATTTCGTGTATAATGCACACTTTGAACTTGTTCTCGTTTCAAAAATTTTGCACACTTATTTGGAGGATCCATTTCATAAATATGGTTCTGGTTTTAATCCCGTTTTTCGCCCATTTTTTGGGGAACAACAGGATGCGGGAGGAGGATTCCAACTCACGTTTATTGTGTCCAAGTCAGGAACTTTAACCACCCATTTCATAAATATTGCACACAGTTTTCAAAAATCCATTTTTAGCAGCAAAACAGATATCAGGAATATTCCACAGTTTCTAGGAGGAATTTATTTCATAAAAACTGCACGGTTTCATGAACAGTTCGTTTCAAAAGTTTTGCACGATTTTATGAAGGCATCGTTTCCTTCATCTTTCATCAAAAGACGAGGGTTTGGTATAACGTGGTGATGGTGTGTAGCAGGTTCTGAAAGATGATGACAGCTGATTCAGTAAACTGATGGGCCATCAATTTCATAATTATTGCACACTGATATCAGAATGAGAGTTTAACGATGGTCTTGGAACCAACCTCTCGCTTTTGTCCGGGATTAAAACATCAACAGGAATTAGAAACTAAGACGAACGTTCCTGACACAACATTTTGCGGTCTTTGTCAGCAACACAGCAGGAGGGAGGAGGATGAGAGAGAAGTTAAAATAACATTTCGAGGTCAACCTCGAAACAACAGAATTAACTGTCACGAGTTTGTATGATCGGCTCTAATTCCTTGACAAACTCAGATATAAATTATGTACGAGGAGGATGAGGGAACCGTCATATTGGAGACATTTCGACAAGTGTCAGCGTAAAATGGGCGAGGAAATTTTCGGTGACGGCTCCGAACGTACACAAATTGACCCGCGAACATCTCTGAAAGGAGTTTTGATTCGTGCTGTCGTGACACTGACAACGGGGTTGGGGGAGGGGAGGGCATCCTTTAACGAAACACACGATTGATTGCAGAGGAAGAACCTCAATTCAGGTCCATGACAGGAGACTGTCTTCATCGCTACGCATTCCACTTTCGTGAAAATCTAAATCCGGGGTGTGGTGGAGGGCAGGGGGCGCCATTTTTCCCGTGAAAATCCAAAATGTAAATATCGGTGTGGGAATGAAGTAGGGAAAGGAGCGGAGCGTGAAATTGCCATCGAACCGTGTTATTAACTCTGTGCGCTTTGCCGCTCTCACGTTTAGACAGTGACATATGCACAACATTTTATTACGTTCTTCTTTCGGCGATGAAAAAAATTGTTTTGTCTTACACATCTTCTTCTTCTTCTTCTTCCTTTTTCTCTTTTCCCCTGCCAGCGAGGAACGGGAGGAGAGCGGGAGGAAAATATAAATTTGAAAAATCACAAATTTTAACAAGTTTCCACTTTTCTTCTTCTTCTTCTTCTCTCCTTTTTTTTTTAATTTATGACAAAACTGAACTAAATCACCAGATGGTGATGTGATTCTTCTCTCTAACTTATTCTCTGCCCTTCCCCCACCCCCCCTCTCTTGCACTCCTCCCACAGCCTTCTTGCAATTTCCTTTCTGTCGGTCTCCAATTTTATACACGCGAAATCGTTTCAAGGTTTTACGAGAACGTACGACGCACATGTTTGTAGGACGATATCCAGCAAAAGGTTACAATTTGGAGCTTTGAAATAAATTTTCATCCTTCAAGTGTGCAATATTTATGAAATATTTTATGCACCCGACCAGTGAAAATGGTTTTTGAAAACTGGGGGCAATTTTGAGATGAATTGTTCATCAAACTCTGTAACATTTAGCTCAAACCCTTCTTAACAGTGTGCATTATTTATGAAATGGATTCGCCCTTCGGGTGTGCAATATTATTGAAATGAAGAGGTCCTACGAGAGTCCAATATTTGAAAAATGGATTCTTCTTCAGAGTGTGCAGTATTTATGAAATACTTTGTTCATCACTGGTATTATAAAAATAATTTCTAACAACTGTGTGCAATATTTATGAAATGAATTGGTCCTTCGGGTGTGCAATATTATTGAAATGAAGAGGTCCTAAGAGAGTCCAATATTTGGAAAATGGATTCTTCTTCAAAACATTTCTTCAGAGTGTGCAGTATTTATGAAATACTCTGGTCATCACTGGTATTATAAAAATAATTTCTAACAACTGTGTGCAATATTTATGAAATGAATTCGCCCTTCGGGTGTGCAATATTATTGAAATGAAATGGTTCTATGAGAGTGCAGTATTTATGAAATGGATTGGGCCTGTGAGCGTGCAACGTATATAAAATTCGATTGTGACACCGACACGGTCGCATAGACAGTTGTAAAGTTTCCTCGGTCCTTCGGCTGACTGTCCCCCAGACGACCACCGAAGACCGTTTGGTAATGAAGATAAAAGGAGTCAGAGTCGGGAACATTGTTTATAAAAATGGAAAAGTTAATAAGCTCAAGCCGTCCCCAAAGATTATAACTAAATCCAGGAGTCGAGTGATCCCTAGTCCAAATAATAAGACAATGATCACTGTTTGCCGAGGCCACGTGTCACTTTCCTTGTTTCCTTGCCAATATAACACATCGCTGGCCTTCGTTATTAGCTTCAGTGACGACTCGCTTCGACTCCGGGGGTGACATTCTCCTTCTGTGGGTTTTCCCTTAACACGCTACTGCTTAATTACCAGTGGGATTGACAAGGGATGATAGAACGTTTTGAAAGTCGTGTCTGATGTTGAAAGATGAACGCGCTGCGCCCGAAGATATAGGAAACCGCGCCAATGAATAATAAATCATATTAAATCCATGGGAAATGTACACATCGGATTTGCTCAAGGCCTCGTACACCCCGCCAACCTTCCGCCGCCCCTGCTCCCATTTTTCTCTCATGAAAAGACTATTAGCCGATTAAGATATCCGTTGACAATTTTCCAGAATGATTGTTTCGTTCGCATAACTTTCATGATTGTTTTGATTATGATTTGTCTCTAATCGTTTTCCTTGGTGAACCGTTTCATAAATACTGCACACTCACAGGACCAATCCATTTTATAAGTATTGCACACTGCTATGAAAAGTTTGCAATAAATGTTACAGATTTTGATGAAGAGTCCGTTCCATAAATATTGCACATGTTTAACAAGTGTTTGAGTTTAATGTGACAATCCATTTCATAAATAATGCACACTGTTAAGAAGAGTTTGTGTTACATGTGACAGGTTTTAACTAACTATTCATTTCAAAAATATTGCACACTCACAGGACCAATCAATTTCAAACGTATTGCACAATCGAAAGATGATTAAGAGACTTCATAAATATTGCACACTTATAAGAAGTGTTTGAGTTACATGGGTTAAATGTTACAAATTTTTGTGAACAATCCATTTCATAAATATTGCATCAATTATTAATTCATCAGTTCATTTCAAAATATTAATTTTAAGAAGTGTTTGGATTAAATGTGATAGATTTTCGTGAAGAATTTATTTCATACATGTTGGACACTGTCAGAACGAATTCATTTCATAAATACTACACACTTACACGACCAGTTCATTTCATAAATACTGGACATTCGTAGTACCTATTCATTTCATAAATATTGCACACTTTTAAGCAAATTCCACACGAGTGGAGCGAGTTCTTTAAAAAACCCTGTCAAAATTCCTGGACCGATTTATTCATAAACCTGTGCAATATTTATGAAATGAATGGGCCCTGTGAGTGTGCAATAATTATGAAATAGAGTCTTCATCAAAATCCGTGAATATTAAACCCAAAGTCTTCTTAAAAGTGTGCAATATTTATGAAATAAACTCTTCACGAAAATCTGTAACGTTTAACCCAAAAACTTTTTAGAAGTGTTGATGGTTTATAAATGATCTTGATGAAGTGTTCGTTTCATAAATATTGCACACCTGAGTGCCGAATACATTTCGTAAATACTGCACACTTATAGAACCAATCCATTTCATAAATATTGCACACTTTTAAGCAAGTTCCACACGAGGGGGAGTTCTTCATAAAATCGTGTAAAAACTAACTAAAACGATTTGTCAACCTGTGCAATATTTATGAAATGAATTCTTCACGAAAATCTGTAATATTTAACCAAAACTTCTTTTAAAAGTGTGCAATATTTATGAAATGAATGGGCCCTGAGTTGTACAATTATGAAATAGAGTCTTCATCAAATTCCTGAACATTAAACCCAAAGTCTTCTTAAAAGTGTGCAATATTTATGAAATAAACTCTTCACGAAAATCTGTAATATTTAACCAAAAATTTCCAGGACATGTTCCACACAAGTGGAGGGAGTTCTTTATAAGATTGTATAAAACGATTTATTCATAAACCTGTGCAATATTTATGAAATGAATTCTTCACGAAAATTTGTAATGTTTAACCCCAAAAGTTAAACTTGCACACTTATAGGCGATCTCTTTCATAAATAATGCACACTGAGAGGACCAATTCATTTCCTAACTTTGATTTCCTTTACCTTCATTACCAAACGGTTCTGGGTCGTCTGGGGGCCAGTCCGGGGAAACTGTTGTAACCGTGTGTGTGTCACAATCAAATCGACAAATCAAATTTGTAGTTGGGGGCTTTTCACGGGTGTATAACACGATGTAAAATGTGTTCGAGGACGTTAATCTCATCATTGATTATAAGACCACACAGGTTTCAGGTTTATGTCCGAACCGGAGCTCGCCTACTCAAGTCGGCGACTTGTGATTTTCGTCGTAGTCCCTTAATTCCTACAAATATTTGACTCGAACCTGATTTCCTGGGGAGGGGGAAGGGAGGAAGGTATTAATCCTGAACCACGTTTGGATTGTTAAGATCGATAAGACATGTTGAATGGATGATCACCCACGATTCCATGAACGTGGTCGTCATTATCACAGTGAGCGATTTGTTCATTCATTCACTGAACCTTTTTTTAGAATCCGACCAGCTGACACTACCCGCGAGCCTGTCCTATTAACTCACATCCGAAATCGTGTTTCAGGGTCGAATTATATGAATCCTGAAAGCTGAACGAACCTAATTAACCTGTCACTCGTTATGTTTACATAAAATGAACGTTTTATGGTTCCCACATGAAAGTGCGTCGGCGCAGTGACTACGGCTACCTGTTTAATACCCTTGACAACTGAATTTGCAATTATATATAATTTATGTAGATATACGTCAGTGTTAACTAACGCTTGTTGGTTTTTCTTCGTCTTCTCCTCCTTCATCTTCTTCTTCTTCTTCCTGTCTTTATCTTCGCTTCCTAAGTCCTTTGTCCAGGTTCCAGGAGACTTATTTTATACGCCTTCCTATTTCGACTCATCGCGTTTTATTTCTTCATAAACCAGGGCTCGTCATACTTATTAGTTCACGTAGACCATTTTTATGCGAGTGTCTAAGTTACGAAAATTTGACTTAAAGCCGTATAAATCGAATCTACCCAAAAGTAGGGAAGGTAACAGAAGAGTTTCCTGTCGATAAAAATTTCTGAAGCAAAACTGAATCCCAGAATCTTATAAAATAAACAATAATAATTACTAATCGCGTAAAAAAAGTCTTGACTTTCCAATTAAATGTAATGACTACTACGGTTCTAAATGCCGAATATTATATAAAAGGAAAACGCGTAAAACGAGAACTGATTTTAAATTTAAATAAAATTATTGACCACACTTGCATAATGAATTTCGCAGTGTGCAGTATTTATGAAATGAATTTGTTGTGATAGTGTGCAAAATTAATGAAATGAATTCTTCACCAAAATTTGTAACGTTTAACCAACACACGTCTTCAAAGTGTGCAGTATTTATGAAAAAAATTGGATTTATGAGTGTGATACATTTATTAAAAGGATCATTCTTTTGTCCTGTCAGTGTGCAATATTTTTGAAATGAATTGTTAGTAAAAATCTGTAGCGTTTAACGCAATCTTTTCACAGCAGTGTGCAATACTTATGAAATGGGTTTGTTTTATGGGTGATTTGTTTATGAAGTGGATTCTTTAACGAAATTTGTAAGTTTTAACCCATACACGTCTTCATAGTGTGCAGTATTTATGAAACAAATTGGACTTATGAGTGTGATATATTTAGTAAAAGGATTATTCATTGGTCAGTGTGCAATACTTATGACATGGGCTGGTTCTGAGGGTGAGCATCATTCATGATATGAATCTTCAAAGAGTGTGCATTATTTATGAAATAAGACCTCTGTGTAAGTGTGTGATATTTAATAATTGAAACGTTTATCAAAGTGTGCATTATTTATGAGATAAAAATTGGTTCAGAGCGTGCAATATTTATGAAATGAATTGGTCCTCTGAGTGTGCAATACTTATGAAATAGATCGGTCCTATTAGTGTGCAGTATTTATGAAAGAGCTCGTCTTTCGAGGGCGCAACATTTATGAAGTAAATCCTTCACAAAAATGTGTAGCGTTTAATCCAAATACTTCTTAAAAGTGTGCATTATTTATGAAATGAACTGGTCGTAAGTGTGCAGTAATATGAGATAAATTCGTTCTCACAGTGTGCAACATTTATGAAATAAATTCATCACGAAAATTTGTAACGTTTAACCCAAACACTTCTTAATAGTCTGAAGTAGTTCTGGAATGGATTCGTTGTTTGAGTGTGCAATATTTTTGAAATGATTTCTTCATCGAAGTGTGTAACGTTTAACCCAAACTCTTGTTGAAAGTGTGCATTACTTTTGAAATAAAGGGCTGAATCGTTTGAGAAATGAAGACAGAATCAGTGAGGTCTCATTTTGTGCGAATGATCCCCATCTAAAGACAGAACTTTCTAGAATCTAAGTTTCCTACCGAGATCGACTGGGCTCTTTTAACTTTAACTCAAGAGACATCATCAAGTCAAGGAAAGGAAGAGGAAAAATGGAGGAAATTTTCTCTTTTAATCTCGGAAAACTTTTCTTTTTTTTGATTCCAATATCCGAAATCATTCAGAAAGAAAATTCCCGACAAAAGGAAAACGTAACAAAACTCAAAAAGTTTGAATCAGAGTTCATTCCACAAAAAAAAATTTTCTTCCCCATTGTGTATCTGTCTTACACAGCCCATCACTCTTAAATTTCTAAACTGATGTTCTCCCGGTCGTTTTAGACCCCCATCGTTCACCCCCCCCAAACCTCAACCCCCTTCTGAACCATTTTCTACAGCATCCTACATCAACAGACATCTCTTAATTCTCCATTCAGTTCCTCTCTCTCTCTCTTAAATATTGCTTGAGGAACAAGATGAGGAGAGAAAAAATTATCAGCAGCAATCGCTCTTCCCTTTCTTCTCCTTCTACTTCTCCTTATAGAAGGCACTGCTTTGTAAATCATCGTTTTTATGAATCTGATAGGAGGCGGTGATTAGTGTTCGAGAACAACGATTTACGTTTCGGGAATTTTTGTTTGGGGTTTGGGTGTAAGATGGAAAAAAAATTTTTTTTCTTTTGTTCGGGAGTGGTGTTACTCCTCCTGACAATTTTTGGGGTGAAGTAGGGGTTGGGGGTGGGAGAGGGTGAAGAAAGACATTTGAAAAGAAGATGAATAAAAAGAAAAATTTTTGTAATTTTTGAGTCGTTGAGTCATAAATTTGTTTTTTGGGGGGGGGGTTCTTACCGAAAGTGTGCAATATTTTTGAAGTGAACCCAACTTACTTGTGTGCATTATTTCTGAAACAAAGTGGCCTTACCAGTGTGCATTAGTTTTGAAATGAAGTCAACCTACTTGTGTCCCATATTTTTAAGTGAAGCCATTCTACTTGTGTGCATTAATTTTGAAATGAAGCCGACGTACTTGTGTGCATTACTTTTGGAATGAAGTCGACCTATTTGTGTGCATCATTTCTGAAGGAAATTCGACCTAGAAGTGTGCATTTTTTATGAAACGAGTCCTTTTTTTGGAAAGAAAGATTTTTTTTGTGGTTGGGTGACGTTATTTTCCGGTCCACCTAATTCATGAATGTGTGCAGTATTTTTGAAATGAAGTCAACCTACTTGTGTCCCATATTTTTAAGTGAAGCCAACCTACTTGTGTGCATTATTTTTGAAATGAAGCCGACGTACTTGTACATTATTTGTGATGAAATAAAGTCGACCTACCAGTGTGCATTATTTTGAAATAAAGTCGACTTACCAGTGTGCATTACTTTTGAAACGAAGTCGACCTACTTGTGTGCATTATTTTTGAAGTGAATTCGACCTAGAAGTGTGCATTTTTTGGAAAGAAAGATTTTTTTTGTGGTTGGGTGGCATTATTTTCAGGTCCACCTAATTCATGAAAGTGTGCAATATTTTTGAAAGAAAGTCAACCTACCTGTGTGCATTATTTTTGAAATGAAGTCGACCTATTTGTGTGCATTATTTCTGAAACGAGGCCTTTTTCTGTAAACAAAGAAATTTTTGTGTAGTTGGGTGACACAGAGCCTAGATTAATTTCCAGTCCATCTAATATGGTGGAAAGTGTGCAATATTTTTGAAAGAAACAGAACTTCGCACGAGTACAATTCGAATTTCCTATCGGTTTCTGGCACCGAGAGTAACAATGACTCGGAAGAAAAGCCTAAGGTCGTTTCATAAGTAATGCACACTACTGAATAAACGTACACATGATTGAATTCTTACCGAAAGTGTGCATTATTTTTGAAGTGAAGTCGATCTAGAGGATGTGCATTATTATTTTTTGACTGAGGTTGATTTCACTTCAAAAATAATGCACACTGGTAAGTCGACTTCGTTTCAAAAGTAATGCACACTGGTAAGACGACTTTGTTTCAGAAATAATGCACACAAGTACGTTTGGTTCATTTCAAAATTAATGCACACAAGTAGGTTGGGTCACTTAAAAATATGGGACACAAGTAGGTCGACTTTCAAAATAATGCACATTCATGAATTAGGTGGACCGGAAAATAACCCAACCACAAAAATGTTTCTTTCCAAAAAAGGACTCGTTTCATAAATAATGCACACTTCTAGGTCGAATTCACTAGAGTCATTGTTCCTCTCGGTGCCCGAAACCGGTCATCATAAATGATACGCAGGGATTTATTTCAAAAATGATTTCGCATTTCACCCGCGGGGCTAGTTTCATAAATAATGCACACTTAGAGAGGGAAATCCTTTACCAGGAAGTCGGTAAAGCAATAACCCAAGTCAAGACAGGGGGGCGTCTCTTGAGTTTGTGCAAAAAACTGGATCGAAGTCAAATTTGCCCCGCTGCCCCCGACTCCCCGGCGCTCCGGTTAAGAACCGAAATCGTCTGGTTGTCCAGGACAATAATTTTCTTATCCTCCAGTACAATAGGTGGAAAGGTGGCATCCACTAATTACACGCTTTGGGAAAACCGTTGCAACGCTCGTGTTGCTTCGAAATCGTGCAATGTTGCTCTCAACTGACATCGTACAAGGGTCGGACTGGTCCGGTTTACCTCTTAATTACTATGATTAAAAACTAATTTTCGTTCCATTTTCCCTTCCTCCCCCATCCCACTAAATAAATTAGTTTTACTTAGTTTATTTAGTAATCTAACAGAAAAATCGCTTAAAACTGGTTAACGAAACCGAAAACCCCGACGAATTTGCATTTGACGAAAGTCTTATGAAGTTTCACGGAGACGGCGTTTTCTAACAACAGGCGTGTCTAATGGCGGACTTCGGGTTGAGGAGAGGGTAGGGGGGGTTGGAGGGGTTGGGAGGAGGTGCGAGGTCATTCCCGTGGAAACTTTGGATTTTTTGTGTGTTTCGTGAAGGCTGTCATTGCCGGGTTGAGACGTCTCAATTACAATTCAGACACGTTAATTGCACCTTACAAAACGCTATTTCGAGTTCTTCAGCCTTTGTAATGATCTTGTTAACACGAATTTAACGCTCCTCCTCCTCCTCCTCCTCCTCCTCCTCCTCTCTCCTTCGGTCATGCTAAATTCGACATGTGAGAAACTCGAAAAAGGTTACCAAGGTGTTTGCCGAATATTTGAAACCGTCTGACAAGGGAATCGGAAACAAATTTTTTTCTAAAATGAGGATTAATGACGAGGTTCGCATTAAAAAAAACACGTGAATCGCGTTAAAAAAGACCCCATTCCACATTTAAAAGAGAATACTTACGTGATGTTTTAGAGGGCGATCGCGTAAAACGAGACCTGATCATTAATTGAATAATAAAAATAATTGTGGGGTCCACCTATAAGATAATTTTTTGGGGGTAGGAATCCTACCGAAAGTGTGCATTGTTTTTGAAACGAAATCAACCTAAAATTGTGCATTATTTATGAAATGGTTCTGTGAAATGTGCAACATCTGAAGAAATCATTTCTTTTCTGTGTGCAGCATTTCTGAAATGATTACCTACGACTCTTCTTTTATTTGTGTAAAACTTTTTTATTTGGTCTGATTCATACAGAAATTCAGGTTCAAGGAAGTGTGCATTATTTATGAAATGAATCCTCCAAAGTGTGCAATATTTATGAAACAAATTAGGTTCAAAGTGAGCAATATTTATGAAATGAATTCTCTAAGAAAGTGTGCATTATTTTTGAAATGAATCCTCGGAAGAAGTGTGCAGTAATTATGAAATAAAAACAACTTCGAAGTGTGCATTATTTATGAAACGAGACCTCTATGCAAGCGTGTAATATTTTTAAAATGAAACTTCTAATAAAGTGCGTAATGTATTTATGAAATGAATCCTCAAAGAAGTGTGCAACAATTATGAAACAAAAACAAGTTGAAAGTGTGCAATAGTTATGAAATGAATTCTCTAAAGAAGTGTGCATCATTTACGAGATAGAAAAATTGAACCTGTGCAATAGTTATGAAACAAAAACAAGTTCAAAATGTGCATCATTTATGAAATAAAAACCACTTCGAAGTGTGCATTATTTATGAAATATAAACAAGCTCATAATCATCGGAAGAAGTGTTCAGTAATAATGAATTAAAAACAGGTTCGAAGTGTGCAATATTTATGAAATTGATTCTCCAAAATAGAATGCAACATTTACAAAATAAAAACAAGTTCAAACTGTGCATTATTTATGAAATGAATCCTCCAAAGAAGTGTGCATATTTATGAAATAAATTCTTCAAATAAGTGTGCATTACTTATGAAACGAGACCTCTGTGTAAGTGTGTGATATTTATAAAAAAAAGAAGTGTGCATTATTTATGAAACGAAATTGTGTCCAGTGTGTGATATTTATGAAATGAACGTTCCAAAGTGTGCATATTTATGAAATGAATTGGTTCAAAGTGTGCATTATTTATGAAATGAATCCTGAGAAAGTGTCCAACATTTATGAAATGAATCCTCCAAAGAAGTGTGCAATATTTATGAAATAACCTTCAAAGAAGTGTGCATTATTTATGAAACGAGACCTCTGTGCGTGTGTATATTTATAAAATGAACGTTATAAAGTGTGCATTATTTATGAGATAAAAATTGGTTCAGAGCGTGCAATATTTATGAAATGATTCCTCCAAAGAAGTGTGCAACATTTATGAAGTGATCCTCCAAAGAAGTGTGCAATATTTATGAAGTGAGTCCTCCAAAGAAGTGTGCAACATTTATGAAATAAATCGTCCAAAGAAGTGTCCATATTTATAAACGAAGTCCTGAGTGCAACATTTATGAAGTGAGTCCTAAAGAAGTGTGCAATATTTATGAAACGAGACCCCTTTGTAAGTGTGTGATATTTATAAAATGAAACGTTTATCAAAGTGTGCATTATTTATGAGATAAAAATTGGTTCAGAGTTGCAATATTTATGAAATGATTCCTTCAAAGAATTATGCAACATTTATGAAATAAATTCTCCAAAGAAGTGTGCAACATCTATAAAACGAAGTCTCTAAGAAAGTGTGCAAAATTCATGAAGTGAGTCCTCCAAAAGTGTGCAGTATTTATGAAATGAATCCTTCAAAGAGTGTGCATTATTTATGACACGAGACCTCTGTGCACGTGTGTGATATTTATAAAATGAAACGTTTAGTAAACTGTGCGTTATTTATGAGATAAAATTGGTTCAGAGTGCATTATTTATGAAACGAATACAAGTAAGCGTTATTTATAAAATACTTGGAGTTACACCACTTTCAAAAGAAACGTCTCATAGGTCGAAGGGAAATCAATGGATCTACGATTTTTCTTTTATTTGTGTGAAACCTTTTTCTGATCAGAATTCTCTGTTTCTGTCGGAGGTGAAAATGAAAAGAGAGATTTGCGTGGGTGGGGCAAGGAGGAGGAAGGGAGGCGGGCATAGAGTATATAAACTCAGTTTTCTACATGGCCATAAAACAAATAAAAATGGATGATTTTTTTGAAAGCTATCTACAATGTTTACATAGATTTCGAAGCGTTCCTTTTTTATTTGCCGTCACTCCATCGAGCCCAATTCGAAAAGGGCTTAACGGTTCAAAAGCTTTTCCGGGGGTTGGGGGGTTGAAATCGGACACAAAAAAAATTTAGAATTCGAAAAAGCCTCGAAATGAAAAATCAAATCGGACGTACGGACCTTCCCCCCCTCACCAAACTCTCCAAACATTTTCAATATTTGAACAGAACCAAGATGGCGACCGATTTCATTGTTTTCATGGTAGGCGGTGTGTCGTGACGTATATGCTCATCTTTTCTTCGATCAGTTGTTTCTGTCTTACCCGTATCTCTCTCTTCCTCTTGGCTCCATGTTGTTGTTGTTTGGTAAATTTCGGTTTTGATTTCAATTATTCCTCCCAAGATTGACATTTTTATCTTCACTTTAACAGATCAACTCTCTTTTCGTTCCTTTTCCACCGTCCTCGCCCCCGGGTTGAGGGGTTTTGGGGGTTGGGGGTAGCTCTGAGCCTTTTTTAAACCGATAACTTACAGTGGCGGCACGTATTGTAAATAGTTTTCAATTAGAGCACTTTTAACGATGTTCCTTCGAGAGAATGAATTTAAGGGAAATGTTTGTCTTCCGTTGTTTACTCCCTCATCTCACGAGTTTTCTCGTAGTCGTTTTGTCTTTTAACTCCGCTTGAGAGTGATGCCTTAATTATTTCTGTCGTTATCTGAGCCCTTGGTTCATAAATATTCGATTTTGAGCAAAATTGTAACCCAAAATTTAATTTAAATAAAAATGAACTTACATCACTTTCAAAATAAGTGGTCCAGATGCAGGATGCTGTAATGCCTTGGTACTCAAACTGCGGTCCAGTGGAAACCGATTGAAAGGTCGATTCCTCATTGTTGAGTCTGAACTATTGTGCTTGACCAGTACGAAAATGTTGTGCAATATGGAAATGGAGTTCCTACGAAAGTGTGCAGTATTTATGAAATGAAGGTCCCATAAAAAGCTCATAAGTTCTACAGTACTTTGGAAAAGCTGTTCATTGTTAAGTCTCAACCTGATCAGTACGAGAATGTTCGTGCCTGTGCTCAGAAACTGCTGACATTGTTTGTCTCAACTATTTGTATGAGTCAATATACAGAAAACAGACTGACAGATGTACATACAGATGGGTGGACTGTATGCTTCGAAAGCCGGACTTGTAGCCTTTTTGGTAAGTCGTGTGGCCCAGTCGCAATAGTTCCAATGGAAATTTGGCCCGGGAAGGACAAAGCTTGAGTACCAAGGCCTTAGTGTGTGCATTATTTATGAATTTAATCTTCCCATCATGTGTGTGATATTTATGAAAGAACTTCTACAAGTATGTGCAATATTTTTGAAACGAGTTCCTCGCAGAAGTTTTGCAATATTTTGAAAATCATTTCCTCGTTAGACTGTGCCCCACATTTAAAATAAGCTCAGAGGTGTGCAATACTTTTGAAATGAAGTTTTCATGGGTGTGTGCAATACTTTTGAAATGAAGTTTTCATGTGCAATACTGAAATGAAGTTTCATGGGCTTTGAAATGAAGTTTCATGGAGGTGCAATACTTTTGAAATGAACTTTTTATAGAATGTGCAATATTTTGAAGAAAAACGTTCAAGAAGGTCAGAACGCTCAATTCCTTAAATAGATTCCTTCCAGAATTGTGCAATATTTTTGAAATGGAGTTCCTACCAAAGTGTGCAGTATTTATGAAATGAAGTTCCCATAAAAAAGCGCTCATAAGTTATATAGTACTTTGGAAAAGCTGCTCATTGTTAAGTCTCAACTATAGTGCCTGATCAGTACGAGAATGTTCGGGCCTGTGCTCAGAAAATGCTGACATTGTTTGCCTCAACATATTTTTATACAGAAAATGCATACAGATACAGACTGACAGATATACATAACATGGTGGACTGTATGCCTCGAAAGCCAGACTTGTAGTCATTTTTTTTTGATAAGTCGTGTGGCCCAGTCGCAATAGTCACAATGGAAATTTGGCCCGGGAAGGAAAAAGCTTGAGTACCAAGGGTGCAATGAGTCAAATTGACTCAGTTCATAAATCTAATATCATAGTACGTTCTAAAGATCTGACAGAGGAGATTGGGAGAGAGAGAGAGGAGGATTCAGGTCGTTTAAGTACAGGTTGTAGTGAATGGAACCGGTTGTTTTCACAACAACAAAATGAAAGTCACAAAATCCTTAATTTGAATATTCGAGGGCGGGAACCGGAAATAGCCCATTTTAATATGAAACAGGTGATCGTTAAATCCAGTGCCTAAAATTACAGTTTTCCATTAAACGGGGGGCCCAGGGGGCCGAGGAAGGGAGGGAACTGGATTTTACCACCCTAGAAAATTAAAGTTTGGTAAGATAGAAACGGAAGTAACGAGTTTGCAGAATTAACGGTAGTTTTAAGGAACCGGAAGTAACCGGTTTACGAAATTAGCATCTTGTTACACCGCCCCCCAGAAAAATTCATTCGGCTTTTTTGTGTTTAAAGTGGAACACATTCAGAAGGTTTCTGATTTGCAGGATCTGGGTGATGTTAGGGGTTGGTAGTGCGTGGTGAGGGGTTAGAAGGTGTGAAGGGAATTAAATTCTGTGTTAGACAGTAATGATTTCATTTTTATTTCAGGTAATCCGCTACGAGTTAACTCGTTGGTTGTTTGTTGAATAGAACGACTGCTACGAATTATGTCGTGGTCGTGTCGTATAGATGAATTGACTTCTCAGACCGAAGTTCCTGGGTTAGGGATGGTTGGACGATCAGATGTTGGTAAGTTCATACTATTCTTCTTGAACGAGTTATCTCGTAGTTATTTAGTCGAGTAGGACGCCAGCTACGAATTATCTCGTAGTCGTTTAGATAAATTGACTTCTTAGACCGAAGTTCCTGG
>JADMLL010000012.1:4999693-5032085 GCA_016920875.1 Columbicola columbae
CAAGATCTCATTTCAAAAATATTGCACACCCAGCCAGGTTCTTTTCAAAATGTTGCAGTTTTAGTATAAGCCTTCCGACGGCGAAGACTGGAGACTGGACACCACCATATTCTGCCCTCTTCTCCCCCTCTTCCAGTCTGACCTCCACCGAATATTCCTTCCTGAAGAAGATGACATCCACTGAGGTCAACTCAAAATCAGGTCCTCGAGAGTTATGCGAGTACAAACACGCAGATAAGCGAGTAAAACCTTTCGTGGGTTGATGGGCTGCTGTTGGATTTGAGTGCCTGGCGTTCTTCAAATCAATTTACTTCCTCTCGCTCTCCTTCCGGTTATATCGTCGGGTGATTTTTCAAAGGAAAAATTTAATTATCAAAACCTCCCACCCCGCCCCAACCCCAACCCCTCGGCACCACCCTCCGTACAAAATGTTACCAAAAGCAAAAACTGAAAGAAATCAATCAACTTCCAGATCATTCGGCAGGAAAAGGAAAAAAGCGGGATTTCCCCTTCCGCCTCCCGTTTTGCATCCCGTTTCCTCTCACTACCCTTCACCCCTTCCCCCCTCACCCCCGATAAACTCTATTTGTTAAGTCGCTAATTATTTAAAATGAAAAAGATTTTAATTTCGTCTCCGTTTTCCCCAGCGTAAATAAGTTTTCCCATCCAGAAGAAAAAGAGGCTGAGGCTGGAATGAAGATATGAACATGAAATTGATAAGTCTTGTTTAGGAAAGGGAGAGAGAGAGAGAGAGAGAGAGGGGGTAGGAGGAGGAGAGAAGGAGACGGGAACGGAGAGGATGGAGAAGAGAAAATTAATCAAGAACTGTTGGTCTGACACGAGTACTGAGTGACAGCAAGGGATTTTCATCCCCCACCCACTTCTCTCCAGCATCCCGCTTTCCATCTCTCTCTCTCTCTCAGTTCCTAATTTCAATTGCTAATTTAACAATTCATTTAGATTTTTTTCCCCGATAACAAAAAATTAATAATTTCCTTTATTATTATTATTTCGAGCCGGTTTTGGATACGCCACTGAGCCGTGGGCTTTTCCTATATCGAAGCTTAAAAATTTTGAGAGATTTGGGAGAGGAGATGCGAGATGTAGGTGTGATGGAGTTTGGTTTGTTTGACGTACACGAGATGGCGCCTCTGTAGCCGTTTGAGTTGGTTTCTAGGCACAGGTTCGGTTCCTTTTCCCAAATTTTTGATCAATCACGTGACTATCTAAGTACAGTAAGATTCCTCATCAAACGACCTATACAAATCCTTATTTCATAAGTACTGCACAGTCTTGTACATAAAATTTGAGTCATAAATTGTACACAGCTTGATTGATACTTTATTTCATAAATAATGCACACTCGAAGTAGTCATTTTGCAGTTAAACGGGATTGGGGACTTTGAAGTTGAACTACAGCCGGGTCTCGTTTTACGCGGTTTGGATAAACCCATTTGAAGGGAGTCTTATGTGTTTATCTCAAAAGTACTGCACACTGTAGGAGGGGTTTGTTTACTAAAAGCTAAAATCTGTGTTGAGGAACTGATTTCATAAATATTGCACACTTGCGAGAAACTCGATTCAAGAGTGATGCGGAATTCAGGAGTCACTTTCAAAAGTAATGCACACTTTTAAGGTTGTTCTTGTCTCTGTTGTGGTAAATGGTTTTGTAGGGTGACCATTGTTTCTACCCATCGGGGTGTGGTTGATCTATCACCCCCCAACCTGCTCTCTAAGGGTTGAAGCATAATACCACACAGTCCAACGCCCAAACCTGTTGTCCATTTCAATTCCTCTCCTCCCCATACCTTCCGAGCAACACAACGAATTCAAAATCCGTCACAACCCACCTATCAACCCTTATTCAAACCTCTTTCAACCCTTAATCCCAAATTTCAAAATCCAATTAAGAAGAGGCCTTCGGGGCGATGAAAACCGAACACCATAAACACACGCGCATGCAAAGAGCCACACAAAAAGAGAGCAGCGGTGCAAGTCATGTCAGTTGGGGGTTGAAGGGATGAAGGGGGTGTATTTTGAAAAGCTCTAAATAAAAAGGAAAAGAGAATCGTGAACAATTGTTCGAAAGCACGTCCCTTCCCAAAAACGATCTTTACAAAATCTTATCGGTGTCATGAAGTCACGTTCCTTTCTCTGGAATTTTGCTTAATAATTATAATATAGCTTAGGGGATGAAGAGAAGGGTGAGAACTGGTAGGGGATGAACGGGAGAGAGGAGTAAGGGATGATGGAAGGAGAGAAGAATTTTTTTTTAATTTCGATTTTCAATATGAAATGGCTTTTGGATTCGAACTTGTCTCAGTTCTGGGGGTTGAAATCCTCAAATTTCTTTAGGGGGTGGTGGGAAATGCCTTCCGCTGTTGTCTGAAATCGGTTTCCGGTTTGGAAGTGTGCGAAATGAAGTTAGGCCGATTGTAAAAGCATCAGGAAGAGTATCAACGCTCCAAACTCAACATGGAAGTATCGCACAAGAGATTTTAAAGTTTTCATTTCCGGAGTAGATAAAATAACGAAAGTAGATAATAGGGAATGTAGTAGATAAAATAAGAAAGCGAACAGTGTAATTGATCGATGTTCTGAGGACGAAGGACACGAGATTCAGTGGCGCAGTCCCGGCTGAGCTACGGTCATCCGTGTTTGACCTTCGCTCCGCCTCGCGGCAGAGAGCAAGCGCCGATTTTCCGATTTTCCTCTTTTCCATTTCTTTCTTTCTTTGTCTTTTCCCTAATTAAATTTTTCCTTTTCTTCTACGTCTTCTGCTTCTTCTTCAATTTCTCTTTCGTGTCTTGAGAATACCCCCCAAAGATTTTGTGTATGAAGCTGTGGGGATGATTGTAGAAACCTTTTTTTGCGTTTCGTTTTGTCGTTTATGAGCTTTGATACAGTTATACAGGTTGTTAGGATGTTATAGGGTGTTACAGTATGAACTGTAAATTATTTTGTTTTAGTTTAAATTTAAAAATGGAGGTGTTTTGAATGAGGTTGATTGGGATTGTAGTTCGGTGTTAGTGCAACGTTTGATTGACTAGTCGGACGTTCATCGAGTCCGAGGGGGGATGAAGGAAAAGTTTTTTTCCCTCGGAAAAATGGGAAAACAGCGATAAAAAAAAAGAAAAATGAAAAAGGAGGATGTTTTCATACTGGAGTATAGTCGGAAGTGGCGGTGGTCATCTGTTAGGGTGGACTCATACTCCAGCTCGGTACATGGTTTTCTACTTAGACCCAAGTGGTTTTAGCTCTCTCACTCTCTGTCCCCGACCCCTTTCACTCAATTCATAATTGGTTTGACTGGGTACTGTCCAACTTACACTCCAGACAACCTTTCTCTCCTCGTCTTTTTCTTCCCTTCATCCCTCCTCTCCGGGAGGGGCGGTGGCTTTCTCCCACCTCTCTCCACCGCTTGCCTTTACCGTTATCGGACGATCCGTTTCACATGTTTTCCCTCATCGTTTCGCAAGTGATTTTTAACATTAGACCGACTTTGCTTTCCTCTCCGCTTTTCCTTCTCGAACCTTTTGTTTCTGGCTTGTTTTCAAATCGGATTGAGTTGTCCGTTTGTATCAGATGCTTTTTGTCAGGATTTTCGGGGGGAATTTGTTTAACCCACGAATGCTGTATTAGCGATACTCAATACCAACTTGTTTGTTTGTATGTATGTGCCGCTATAACTCCAAAACCCGTAAATCCAACTCAACCAAATTAAACACCCATACTAACCACAACCATACAAAGAACACTGCTTAGGTTTGAACTTCCTACTATTAATAGGCACCTTCTAACTAACCCCAAAACCACCCCCTTGAAGGATATATGTCGTCTTACAATTCTCAAAACCAACAAAATTATTATTAATATAATAATTAAGTCATAAAATTACAGTTGTAGGGTATGTCATCTTATTTTCATAAGCACCTTTAAATTGATTATAAGATGACATACGATATTACAATATTGAATCTCTCAGTGACATTAAAGGACACAGGAGAGGAAGTAGGAGGAGGAGGATTGTATGTGATATCAAATGCCAGAAGAGTAGATAGTACTGCGTTAAAAACAAATCTGGCAGTTGATAAAGTTTTTTTTTGTTGGATCGATGATCGCGTTATCCGGTTTTTCGATTAATTTTGTTTGTTTTTGACTTTGGCTCCGGAGTCGAATGTTGCTGAAAGCACTTTTAACACTTCGACACCAGTGAGGGAAGTGATGGTAATAAACAGATTACATCAGAATCCCGTAGCAACGTGTAAATTGTTTAAAGGAGATGGAAATTATGACAGATTTTTGGATGAGACATCAAAGAACAAAGTTCTCGAAATCGTTTTTGATTTCCTTTAATAATGTTCCCGTCCTCCTCTCTCTCTCACCCGTGGTCTCCGCGGTTTTTTATGTCCTCTAACGACGATCTGCGAGACACTAAATAAGGTAAAACGACAACACCTTGAGAGAGAGAAGGCTTCTACATCTTCTGTCTTCTTCTTCTTTTATCGGCTATGCTAATTTTTGACATGTTTGAGCCTGGTATTTGTTTGAAGGGAAACTTGAAGGTTTCGGTGTTGTGTTCAATTTTTTATCTGGTTTGAGCAAAAAGACGTGTCTCAACTTGTTCTCGAAGAGTTTTACAACTGACCACGGAATGTTTTGCTCTTAAAAATGGAAAATTGAAAGTGGTTGATATGAAGCTTTTGAGAAGTCGTTTCCTGTTCCACCTGTTAGTACCTGGTAATCACTTTGAAAGGCTGTAATGTGTGTTGTTTGACGTGTTGATGGGTTGTTTAGGCATTTAGATCAGTTTTGCTTTTGGGTTGGGTGATATAGCTACTGGTTGAGATGGTGGTGGGGTGTGTGAGTTTCCGGAGACTTGAAACAGAGTTTCTGGTATTGGGATGTTGTCTAAGGGTCCAAGAGGGTGACTTTAGGTCAGTCGAGGAAGCAAGAAAATGCTTAATGATCACATCACCCCCTCCCAAGCTGGTGTTTCCGTTGCTGAACGTCTTTAGCCCCCTCTGGTCATCTTCTTGTCAGCTTTTGTCATGCTACAGACGTTAACAAAGCCACTAAAAGCTGACAAGAAGGTGACCAGAGGGGGCTAAAGACGTTGGTCACCCTCTTGGATCCTTAGACAACATCTCAATACCAGGGCCTGTCCCAAAAGTCTCCGGAAACTCACACACCCCACCACCATCTCAACCAGTAGCTATATCATCCAACCCAAAGCAAAATTGATCTTCATGCCTCAACAACCCATCAGCGTCGCTTTGTAGCATCTATCTGAAGTAGGCCTGTGTTACAGTTAAAGGTGCTACCGGTGACTCCATTCTTTTGGGAATCGGGTCACTGCTCTACTCAGCTCCCATTTTTTGACTCCTTGTGTTACTTGTTCTCACCTGCGACCTTGATTTCTGTAGTTTTGTTTGTACTGTATATTACATAGGCACCGCTTTTTGGGCAAATACGATGGGTTATTACACCCTATCAGCTATGGGTTAACACTCTGAGCTTTAGAGAAGGTTTGGTCGCACATCAACAGCCCCTCTAGGGGACTCAGCAGCTTGGTCTCTAATCTCGTACTAAAGGAAAATTTTTAACATCCTCACAACAGCACATAACTGAATATACACTCAACAGAAAGAGACAGATTGAGAACAAAATAAAAACACAAAGATGGTTGAGTCAACAACCCTCAGCCAGAGTATGGCTCTTGGGAAACATTTCCGGGGCTAAACAAAGCCTTATTTCAACTAACCCATTGAAATGGGGGAAGAAAAGTTGATCGCATAAAAAAAATCCAAACAAAACGAAACCACCCCAGGAGGAGGATGATGATGCTGCTGGTTACTCGAACCCTCTAGAAGAGTAATCAATGTCAATTAGTGACCACTGGTTGACTCCGAAAACAGCCTTATTTATCGCTAAATTATCTGAATGACATTTTCCCCGGGAAATTCTATTTCTGAGGGCCCTAAACAGACGGCCAGAGTTGAGGAAGGATAAACATCAAGGATCCGAGGTCATTTGTCAGCACATCAAATGAATAAAAATGGTTCGGCGACCGTTTTTTGAACAAATTGTCGACGGCAGAAAACCTGAAAGAAGAATAACGATGACGGGGGCTGGTGGCCGGAGGGTGGGATGAAACTCGTTGAAAGAAGAAGACGGACGATGGTCTCTCGGGAGTTTTCTTCTCCGTCAGGGCGGCCAACTTAACCGACCAAATCGTTTTTCTTACTCATTTTTTTTTATAACATCATTTATACGCTTCAAACTCATAGAAGAACCATTTTTTTCAAGCAACCCTCTGCCGCCCACACACCCCCACCAACCCCCGTACGGATGACTTGAAGGTTTTTTGTTGGAATTGTAGTTTTGGTCGATGGATGAAAATGTCTGTGATCATTTCATTTATTTATCTATTTATCTATGTAGTGATTCAGGTAACGGGATGGACGACGGATTCTAGGTGTTAACATGAGTAACTTTACTCGCTAAGCTGGTTTCCCTTTTGAGAGAAACATTGTTTTCGGTCTGTAAAAGAGATTACATGTGCTCGGGTCAAAAGTTTTTGGAAAATCCGTTTTCTTAACTGTTGGTTACCCTGTTGGGTTTTGTTTTATTTTATTTCATGTTGCCAGATCAAAATGTTTTTCCTTTTTGGTTTTGCATCATCCATGCTTCCTGTAGATGTTAATTTTATAAGGGCTTCATTTCAAAAATACTGCACACTTAGAGGGAAAATTCCTAGATAAATATTGCACCTTTTTGGCAGGATTTTATCTCATAAATAATGCACACTAAAGCAATGAATTTATTTCATAAATATTGCACACTGAAACGAGGATTTCATTTCATAAATACTTATAGGAAAACTCTAGATAAAATTGCTTTAACTGGATTTATTTCAAAAATATTGCACACTAAAATGAGGAAACGATTTTAAAATTTGGAATTCCTCTTAGAAGAATTTTTATTTCATAAATATTGCACACTAAACGAGGATTTCATTTCAATAATGCTAGAGGAAAAATTCCTAGATAAATATTGCATATTTTTGGCAGGAATTTATTTCATAAATATTGCACACATTAGCGAATATTTCATTTCATAAGTATTGCACAGTCGAAGGAGGATTTCATTTCATAAATATTGCACACTAAAATGAGGAAACGATTTTAAAATTTGGAATTCCTCTTAGAAGAATTTTATTTCATAAATATTGCACACTAAAACGAGGATTACATTTCATAATATTACAGCTTAGAGGAAATTCTAGATAAATATTGCGCTCTTTTAGCACGATTTTATCTCATAAATAATGCACACTAAGGCAAGGAATTTATTTCATAAATATTGCACAGTCGTGGGAGGATTTCATTTCATAAATATTGCACACTAAAGCGAGGGCTTCATTTCATAAATACTGCACACTCCTAGATAAAAGTTGCATACTTTTAACTGGATTTTATTTCAAAAATATTGCACACTAAAATGAGGAAACCATTTTAAAATTTCGGATTACTCTTAGAAGAATTTTATTTCATAAATATTGCACACTAAAACGAGGATTACATTTCAATAATACTGCACAGTTAGAGGAAAATTCCTAGATAAATATTGCACATTTTTGGCAAGATTTTATTTCATAAATATTGCACACTCGTGGGAGGATTTCATTTATAAATATTGCACACTAGAGCGAGGGCTTCATTTCATAAATACTGCACACTCAGAAGAAAAACTCCTAGATACAAATTGCACACTTTTAACTGCATTTATTTCAAAAATATTGCACACTAAAACGAGGAAACCATTTAACAATTTCTGTGAACTCTCAGAAGAATTTTATTTCATAAATATTGCACGCTAAAACGAGGATTTATTTCAAAAATACTGCACAGTTAGAGGAAAATTCCTAGATAAATATTACACATTTTTGGCAGGAATTTATTTCATAAATATTGCACAGTCGTGGGAGGATTTCCTTTCACAAATATTGTACACTGAAACGAGGATTTCATTTCATAAATATTGCACACTACAATGAGGAAACCATTTCATAAATACTGCACAGTCGTAGGAGATTTTCATTTCAAATATATTGCACACTCTCAAGATTCTCCTTTCATAAATACTGCACAGTAATAGTAGGATTTCATTTCATAAATGTTGCACACCTTAACATTTATTTCATACCTCATGGCCACATCCATGTAGAAATCATTTCAAAAATTTTGCACACCAACTCGAATTTCATTGTAGTCGAGAATTGATTCACCCACTTTAACGTGATGCCCATTTCATAAGTTTTGCACACTCAAATGATTTCTTCATAAATGTCTTAAATGAATGTTTTGATGGATTACTTCGACTAAACACGTTCGTGAGTAACTCATTCCAGAAATATTGCACGCTTTTAAAATGAATGGGCCATCTCCGGTTGCCAGGTCAAACGCTCTTTCCTCTGTCAGCAAAGAATAAAATGTTTATAATAATATCAGTATAAAAGGAGAAAGAGGAAAAGAAAAGTGGGACGTGTTTCTTGATCCTTTAGACAGTGGATGCTTGCTGCTTCTTCCATCTCCTCCTCCTCCTCCTCCTTTATGAAACAATAAGAATGGTTGCCCCGCGGGATTCTGTAAAAATGCAAATTTCTCACCCCGTGGGGATGAGGGAGGACACGAAATAAGAAAAGAGAACAAAACAAGATGGTTTTAAGTTTTTAAGTTGACATTTTCTTTATGCCATTAGTATCCTTATTCTCTGTGGAAACCGGAGCTTTTCTCATGGGTTAAACACGAGCGAAACTTTTCTACCAATCCCGGGACTGAATTAGTGCAAGAAGAGACTAACTGATTAAGCACACGACAAAATTGAATTTTTCGATCGCTGTAAATTTTCCTGCAGCGACTTGGACCTCCGGATAGGTGATAAAGTGTGATGGCGGTTGATTTAACCTTAACCCATGTCAGTGGACTCGTGTAATTAATAATTAATTAGGTGCAGTAAATAGTATCACAGTAGTTAGTGTTGTTGGTGAGGGAGTGACTCCCTTTTATGGGTTAGCATGGGTTAAACTACACTAGACTGTAGGTCATGGGTTCTGGGTCATGGGTTTCCTGGTTGCCTGGGAGGAAGGAAAACCAGACAAGAGTGTGGATATGTATTGTTGGTGAGGGAGTGACTCCATATTTGGCTATACAGTAACCCATCAGCACATCAGGTCTCATTGTGACCCATCGAGATATTCTTTAGCTATTTAAATATGGTTAGTATGGGTTAAACTACACCAGATTGTGTGTCATGGGTTCTGGGTCATGGGTTTCCTGGTTGCCTGGGGAAGGAGTGACTCCATATCTATAATCTTGACTGAGTTTCCTTCCCCCAGGCAACCAGGAAACCCATGACCCAGAACCCATGACACACAATCTGGTGTAGTTTAACCCATACTAACCCATAAATGGCCGTTCGACTGATTAAATAGCTAAAGAATATCTCGATGGGTCACAATGAGACCTTGTGCTGATGGGTTACTGTATAGCCAAATATGGAGTCACTCCCTCACCAACAATACATATCCACACTCTTGTTGGTTTCCTTCCCCCAGGCAACCAGGAAACCCATGACCCAGAACCCATGACATACAATCTGGTGTAGTTTAACCCATACTAACCCACAAAACGCTGTACGGCTGATTAATTAGCAAAAGAACATCCCGATGGGTCACAATGAGACCAGTTGTGCTGATGGGTTACTGTATACCCAAATTCACCATATTTGAACCAAGCAAAGCTACCCCTAACCCATGACAGAGGGTCAAATTAACCCAAAACAACCATAAATGAATCAACACAAGAACAAATAAATGAACTGTACCAAGAGCACTCTCTTAGGTGACTCAGAACTCGCTATAACACCCACCAAACACTTACCACTACCAACCTTGGAGGGAAAAAAAATTTCTCATCGACGTAGGCCGTTGTTGCTTGTAAAACTCGGCCATAAAATATTTGCTAACTTGTTGAAAGAATTTTATTAAAATTAAGTTTTGCAACAGCAGCGAACGGGAAGACCAAATCGGTTTGGTTTCATTAAAATTTTTCTCCTTCAAGGAGGATGAAGGAAGAGAGAGAGAGGAGTTTGCGGTGCAAAATGGAGAGCCAGAGAGAGAAGAGGAGGAGGAAGGAGGAGGAGGGACTAATCCTTTTAATACTTTACAAAGTAGACTTTACTCAACTTTTTCCCGTTCGCTGAAATTTTTAATATAACCCGAACGGATTTTTTTATTCTTTAGGTCTTAGCTCTTAGAAGTCATTTTTCAAGAAGTGCTGGTAAATTTTTATCCCGACCGGAAGTTGAGAGAGAGAGGGCGTATTTACAAATTTTTGAAAAACAACCCCCCCGTCGGGTGTGGATAGTATAACCCATCGCTCTCTCGATCATGCGAGCCGCACCAAACTTACCAAAAATTTAATAAACCCCCCGCCTCCCTCCGCATCTTCTACTTTTCTCCTCGAAGAAGATTAATGAGTAGATGACACCAGAGGAGGAGGAGAGGTGGTGGTGGTGGAGGCGGAGGAGAAGGTTGAAAATTTCCGCATTAACTGATTGGAAACGCCATTCGGAGAGATGTTTTTAGATGAGGAGTAGGGGGAAGCGGGGTTTTTCGGCGCCTAATTATTTTCAGAGCAGACGATGTCGTTGTATCTGATAACAAGGGAAACACACATACACACCCTGTGACAGACGGCACCGATTGTAATCCTCATTAAAACAATGCTATCGGCGACTTTCCCGTTTCAACACGAACAACGACAAAAAATGACGGAAAACATTTTCGTCAATTAACTTGGCCTTTTTGTTGTTGTCGTTGTTGTTGCTGTCCCCGAAGACATGCTGTCGTTCTCTTGTCCCTCAGTTTCCTTAGCTTCCCAGTTTTGAATCCGAAAGGGAAATCGAAGTCACTACATCCTCGTCTATATGTGGAAGTTTGTTTGGTTGTATGTGCTTGTATAACTCGCGAAGGTCTTAACCCATTTTAGCCAAACTTTAAGTCAGACATTAAGCACAATCAGAGGATGAGCACTGCTGACGTCTGCTGTATTTAGTGTTAACAGTTGTGGATTTATCAGACCCACAAAGTGAAGCTGTAGCTAATAGACGCCACGATTTATTTCCAAAAAAAAAATTTCAGGGAAAAACTTTATTTAGAGAAGTATAGTATATGTATAGTATATTATATACTTATATACTTCAACTGTAGTCAAAGGACTCGTGTTGGTATACGTAATAACTAGAAGCCTAGTTCAATCTGGGTAGTAACAGTAATGAAAACGACTCCTCATGAAAGTGCTTAGTAGTGCAGTATAGACTCCAACGTTCTATCCCAACAGAGTGTGCATTATTTTTGAAATGAGCTATTGATAATATAGCATCTTAATAAAACTGTTCAGTATTTTTGAAAGGATATCTTCACGAAGGTTACAGTGAAATATTTTACGTTAGTGCGGAAAATAATGAAATGGAATCCTCAAGTGAGTGTGCAATATTTATGAAATGAATCGTTTTAGTGTGCAATATTTTGAAATCCTGCTAAAAATGTCCAATATTTATCTGGGAATTTATCCTATAAGTGTGCAATATTTATGAAATCTAACTCTCATGTTGGTGTGCAATATTTATGAAATGAAATTCAAGAGCGTGCAATAATTATGGAATGTATTCCTCGTTTAGTGTGTAACGTTGTTGAAATGAAATCCTCATGGTTCTGTGCAATATTTATGAAATGATCTCCTCGTTGTAGTGTGCAATTAAATTCTCATGAATTTGTACGATTTGTGCAATATTTATGAAATGAAATCCTCGTGTTGGTGTTCAATATTTGTGAAATGAATTCCTCGTCGCAGTGTGAACATAAATTCTCCTAAATTTGTGCAATATTTTTGAATTGAAATCCTCCCAAATATGTGCAATATTAATGAGAAGAATTTCCTTTGAAAGTGTGCAATATTTTTGAAACGAAATCCTCATTTCACTGTGCAATATTTATGAAATCAAATTCTTCCTTTGTGTGCAATATTAATGAAATGAATCCCTCGGTTTTGTGGGCTAGTTAATTCTCCTGAAAGTGTGCAATATTTATGAAATGACATCCTCATTTCACTGTGCAGTATTTATGAAATATAATTCCAAGTGAATGAATTTTGAAATGGGACCTAAAATGGATTCATCACAAAATGAAAGTGTGAGCGATATTTATGTAACAGTTTTCCGCTAGCACATTGTGCATTAATTATGAAATGTATTCTGTGGTAAGACTGTGAAGTGTTCACGAAATCGTGTGCAATACTTATGAAATGAATTCACTACCACCATGATTCTTCATGAATTTAGGGTCCAAACTCCACACACTTCCTCCAAGAATTTAGTCAAAAATTCCACCACACTCACTTAGATCATTTTTCAAAAATCATGCACATGGGACATGTGAAATGCTTTGAAATGGTTTTCATAAATAATGCACACTTCTGAATTGCACAGGGAAATGATTTCTTCAAGTTACGGGTGCATTACTCCCAAAACCAAACTCTTCGTAGGTGAGATGTGTTCATAAATTGGTTCTTCTTAAAGTGTGCAATATTTATGAAATGAAAAAATGGGAAAAGGTGAACGTTTCTTCGGATATCAACCTTTCATAGTACTGTGCGGAAGTTATTTATGATTCAACCGGATGTTAAAAGACCAAATGAAGAGATGGAATAGCAGAATAGCCTCTCTCTTAATGAAGATGAGGGTAGGAAAAAGGTGAGCACAGCCTCCCCAACCGAAGGGAGGCAAGGGGCCGAAAGGTTGAGGGTAGGAAAGAGGAGGAAACAATGGAGGAGAGGAGAGGAGGCTGGCTGAGAGTAATAAATCGTGAGGATTACCGTCTTAATCCTCGATAGGTATAAACAGTAACCGATGTTAACATTAACTATAGTTATACTAATCTGAGGTTGGTATTAAGAAGAATAAATGAGTACAAACCCGGTGCTACACCGAATAGTACGGGTGGCGGTGGGAGTGGTGTTGGGGGAGGGGAGGAAGGAGCTCGAAGGGATGGATTGTGTTTAACAAATATTCCACCTCCTCCATGTCCGCTCGCTTTTCTCCTTTTTTTTATGGCTCTCTTCATTTATTTTATTTTTTTAAATTTCTCTTTAAATAATGGAGGCTAAAGTTGAAATTGGCATCCGTTCAAGTGGGGTCGAATGGAACGCAAAACAGGAGTACCAACACTTGGACAAGAGCCATTTTGAAATTATAAAAGCGGTCGAGAAACGGTTTTCTTCCTTTTTTTTATTTAAATTTCGGTGCCATATTGAAACCTTTTTTTCTGTTTGCTTGTTTGCTGCCTTGTGTGAAGAGGTTATGTGAGAAATCAAAAACCGGAAATGAAGTGAGATGCTGTCGTGAATGTCCGTTACGAACGCCGTTTAGAGCCAACAACCACATTTTGAACACAAAACATGGTATCTCCGTCGACATTTTCCCTGTGTCAACGATTATACGCTGTTACAGTAACAGTTACTCATCTTACATAAGTCATACCCACTCTAACAATTAATTCATTTCATAAATATTGCACACTTTAAGGAAGAACCAATTTATGAACACATCTCACCTACGAAGAGTTTGGTTTTAGGAGTAATGCACCCGTAACTTGAAGAAATCATTTCCCTGTTCAAATTCAGAAGTGTGCATTATTTATGAAAAGCATTTCAAAGCATTTCACATGTCCCATGTGCATGATTTTTGAAAAATGGTCTGAGTGAGTGGTGAAATTTTTGACTAAATTCTTGGAGGAAGTGTGTGGAGTTTGGACCCTAAATTCATGAAGAATCATGGTGGTAGTGAATTCATTTCATAAGTATTGCACACGATTTCGTGAACACTTCACAGTCTTACCACAGAACACATTTCATAATTAATGCACAATGTGCTAGCGGAAAACTGTTACATAAATGTCGCTCACACTTTCATTTTATGATGAATCCATTTTAGGTCCCATTTCAAAATTCATTCACTTGGAATTATATTTCATAAATACTGCACAGTGAAATGAGGATGTCATTTCATAAATATTGCACACTTTCAGGAGAATTAACTAGCCCACAAAACCGAGGGATTCATTTCATTAATATTCCACACAAAGAAGAGAATTTGATTTCATAAATATTGCACAGTGAAATGAGGATTTCGTTTCAAAAATATTGCACACTTTCAAAGGAAATTCGTCTCATTAATATTGCACATATTTGGGAGGATTTCAATTCAAAAATATTGCACAAATTTAGAAGAATTTATGTTCACACTGCGACGAGGAATTCATTTCACAAATATTGAACACCAACATGAGGATTTCATTTCATAAATATTGCACAAATCGTACAAATTCAGGAGAATTTATTGCACACTACAACGAGGAGATCATTTCATTAATATTGCACACGAACAAGAGAATTTGATTTCATAAATATTGCACATTAGGATTTCATTTCAAAACGTTACACACTTAAACGAGGAATTTTCCATAATTATTGCACGCTCTAAGACGAATTTCATTTCATAAATAGTGCACACTTTTAGCAGGATTTCGTTTCAATAATATTGCACACTTTCAAAGGAAATTTGTGTCATTAATATTGCACACGAACAAGAGAATTTAATTTCATAAATATTGCACAGTACCATGAGAGTTAAATTTCATAAATATTGCACACTTATAGGATAAATTCCCAGATAAATATTGGACACTTTTAGCAGGATTTAATTCAAAAATATTGCACACTAAAACGAGGACTCCATTTCATAATTATTGCACAGTTCCATGACAGTTTCACTTCGTTAGATATTTAAACCCTCATTCATAAGTTGTTTCAAAAATAATGCACACCAACAGAACAGTCTCTGCAGAAGTTTAATTCACCGTCGGACGAGAGAAAAAGGACGAAAGAAATGTTCAACTAAAAAACTTTTTGTCTTTAGTTCCTCGCCGAGTTCTTTACTCCCCGGTTACCCCCACTCACCCCTAAACCCAAAATTGCCGGAAATTATTCTCAAAGTAATGCGAAATTCCGTCTGGACCTCAAACCCTCTTCAGAACCAAAGTGGCCACAGTGGTCGACAAGGGTTCCTCGAGATCTATGACCACCACCGTCTGAGTTACAACCTTTTAAATGATAAATTAACAAAATTTTGTTTGGGTCCCATTGTCCTTTTAATTAGACGCTGAAATTCATTTTCCACAGCATTCTCGGTGAGGTTGAGAGCTTTACAAAGCTTTCGAAGGAATCGTGTGCATGGTTTCAACGTGGAAGAAGGAATGTGTTAAGGTTGTAGACAGGACGATGGTGACGATGGTTTTTGAAATCAGCAATAAAAATAAAAATCGGCGCCATTTTTCTCACGACAGCCGGAAATGACGCGGATTGACTCGAAGCTTTTTTCCTTTATTGCTTTTGTCCTTCTCCTTGTGGATGTAATTGAATTGTTTTCAACCCCTTGCAGTCGTAGTCAGCAAGACGATTTCCCTGGAACCTGGATAGTTTGTGTGGATTCAGTACACCGGGATTGTTGGTAGTGCTTACGACAAAGCGACCACGTGGGTTGTGAGATGTTGGAGTGGGAATCAGAGACAGAAGGGAAGGAAAATTGCTTACTATAAAGAAGCTTCGTGTTCATTTGGGTGGAGGAAAAGCTCCCGAACGCAGAATCCTCAGACGAGACATTAAAAGAACATTAAAAAATAGACGGAATGTTTAAGATGAATTTATAACATGGGTTCGAGATAAAAGAAAAAAGAAAAACCGGGGAAACCGGGGGTGGAAAATGGCGAAGACAGAAGAGGGTTGGAGCCGGGAATGGAAAATTGAATAGAGTTGCAGCTGCGTCTCTATCAAATTCTCATACATTCATTGCTGATATTCATCGCTGAGAAGGAAACCCACCCCCTCCTACACACCCCCTTCTTCCACGTTTTTTTTACTTGTATACCATACGACGATTTCCCTGCTGAATCTTCTTCTTCTTCTTGTACTTACATCTTTCGGCAAAAACTGCTCCGTGACGTCGTTTCATCTCCTACAACTTTACTCGACATCCTCGGATTTGTTTTCCAAGGTTTCCTTTTACGCGAATTGTCTACTCTTTCATAAATTTAGTCATCGCATAAAAAAAGTCGCAAATTTAAGAGTGTGCAGTATTTTTGAAAGAAGATCTGACTGAGTGTGCAATATTTTTGGAAGGAGATCTGGTACAGTGTGCAATATTTTGAAAAAGAATCTGAATGAGTGTGCAGTATTTTTGAAAAGAGATCTGGTTAAGAGTGTGCAATATTTTTGGAAAAGAACCTGGCTGGGTGTGCAGTATTTTTGAAAAGGGATCTGAATGAGTGTGCAGTATTTTTGAAAGGACATCTGGTACAGTGTGCAACATTTTGAAAAGAATCTGAATGAGTGTGCAGTATTTTTGAAATGAGATCTGAATAAGAGTGTGCAGTATTTTTGAAAGAAGATCTGGCTGAGTGTGCAATGTTTTTGAAAGAAGTCTGAGTGTGCAATATTTTTGGAAAAGAATCTGAATGAGTGTGCAGTATTTTTGAAAAAGATCTGATGAGTGTGTGCTTTTTTTAAAAATTAGTTCCCTGTGAACGTGTGCAATATTTATGAAATGAACTGAGTCTTAATGAAATTTGTTACACATAAGAGAGTATTGACATAATTGCAACATCTCGTTTCATGGATACTGCACACCCTTAGCTAGGTCAAATTCCATAAATGATGCACACTTTCACAGAGATCCCGTTTCAGAAATATTGCACACTCTTAACCAGATCCTATTCATAAATATTGCACATTTTCAGGAACACCTCGTTTCATAAATTTGTCACACTCTCAGCTGAATCAAATTCCATAAATAATGCACACGTTCATAGGAAACTAATTTTTTAAAAAAATGCACAAACTCAGCCAGGTCTCCTTCAAAAATATTGCACACTCATCAAATATTGACACTCATTTTTCAAAATACTGCACACTTTAGACCACATCTCATTTCAAAAGTACTGCACACTCCACCAGATCCAATTTCATAAATATTGCACACTTGTGGTAAAAACGACTTCAAACCTAAACTCTTCCGACGGCAAAGTGAAGAAACAAATTTGCACCATCAAAGGACAGTAAAACACTACCACTACTACCACCACTACCTCCTTCTGCTGGTTTCTCCCTTCTCCTCCCAGTCTCGTCCAACTGACCTCACCCGAATTTTCTTCTCTGAAGGAAATGACATCAGAACAACCGAATGAAAAAAATGTTTCATCTCAAAACCGGCACCGCCTTTTAGGTCTCACGTCAAACCTCCACCTCTGTTTCCTCTTCCTCCTCACCACCTCCTCCTTCTCCTCGTTGACGTCCAGGAAGAAAGATCAAAGAGACTCTAAGCCGATAACACAAAAGTGAAAAGGGCTACCGAAATGCTTTCATTAATCCTGCGTGACATTTTGTTTTCGTCGATGAAATAAAAATAAAATAAATAAATAAATAATAATAATAATAATAATAACAATAATGATGATGGTTTATAAATTAATGGGAAGGAAGGAGTGGCCAAGTCGACCGTCGAAGACTGGTTACGGCTCTTGAAGATGAAAGGTAAACATGGACTGCACACGTGCAGTAAATTGTTTAACCAGGTGGGACCAATGGGGCTAACAAAAAATTTAATGTGTTGATCAAATTTTACACTTGGGTCGGCCCCCTTTTCCCCTCTCATTCATACCGGCTCCTGGGTCTACAACCTGGGTCCTTGCATAGTCTTCATGAGTGACGTACCAACGTCTTCTTGGTTTGTGAGCCGTTTCGTGTTGGGTTACCGTCGGATTCTGGTTCGTTTTTGGTTTTTGGTTTGTTTTTGGGAGGCTGGTTCCTTATTGTACTGTCTTTTGGGTCTTTGTTTGAAGGTTTTAGTCCGCCATATTGAATAAGAAGTGTTGGGACTTCCGACGGAGGATGTTTCGAATTTGTTTTTGGAGGGGTTTGGGTGTGTTTAGATTCGTTTGACTCCTTTTTTGGGTTGTTAGGAGTTGAGGATTTGGTCGAATCTTATTTATCTACAACAGATAAACCTACAAATAGTCGTGAGGGCTTCAAAACCAAACCCAGAACCTGAGAGATTTGATGTAACACAGCACACATAACCCATGTACGGTGTCTGTGACAAACCCATCTTCCGGTTACGTTGGGTTATGTTTCCTTTCCCCAGAACTTCTGTCGACGAGTGCTAAAAACCAAGAAAGACGACGACCGTGCTCTTATTTATCTACAACAGATAAACCTGTAGGTTGTAGAGTGTCTTTAGAACCAAACCCAGAATCTGAGAGTTTCGAAGCAAAAGACCTGCCGTTCTCGGTTTATCAGTTTTGTGACCCATGTCTGGTGATTGTGGTAACCTAACCCAAACCGAGTTCTTAATTATCTACAACAGATAAACCTACAGACCGTCGTGAGAGCCTCAAAACCAAACCCAGAACCTGAGAGGTTTGGTATAACACAGCACACACAACCCATTTTGGTGTCTGTGACAAACCCATCTTCCGGTTACGTTGGGTTATGTTTCCTTTCTCTACATCAACTATGAAATGAAAACCAAGAAAGACGACGAATTTATCTACTACAGATAAACCTGTAGGTTGTAGAGAGTCTTTAGAACCAAACCCAAAATCTGAGGGTTTCGAAGCAAAAGACCTGCCGTTCTCGGTTTATCAGTTTTGTGACCCATGTCTGGTGATTACGGTAACCTAACCCAAACCGAGTTCTAATTATCTACAACAGATAAACCTACAGACCGTCGTGAGAGCCTCAAAACCAAACCCAGAACCTGAGAGGTTTGAAATAACACAGCACACACAACCCATTTTGGTGTCTGTGAGAAACCCATCTTCCGGTTAGGTTGGGTTATGTTTCCTTTCCCCAGACCTTCCAGAACTTCTGGAAGATCTGGAAAGGTAGAGAGAGTACCACCATATCTACTACACCTTTTCGTTGTAAGTCGATCCAGAGCCGAAGACTTCCGGAGTGTATTCTGGGTCTGAGTCTTCTGGAACTTCAACGACAGCTCTCAGCTCTTCGATCTCTCACCTTCCTCAACCATGACACACTCCAGCAAGTCATTCCACCGGAAACAGCATCAGTCTAAGCGGAAGTAAAAGTTGAAGGGAAACCCGAGTAATTACCCAAATAAAAGTTTTTGATATTCGAAAATGGGTTTTCCATTTCCTCATGGAAAAAAGGAGTTTTCCGGGAAATTAATTAGAACATTAGAACCATGAAAAGGCGTTATTATAAAACTCATTCTGATTCCGTCCCATCCAAAACGATTGTTAAAATTAAAAATGGCGGGTTTCTTTTGTTTGTACAGCCTCTCCTTAATCTTCTCTTTGTTTTCCTTTTTCTTTCTTTCTTTTTTATTTCTTTTCTTCTTTTTTTCCTGTTTTTTAATCCCACCACCGAAATCATTTTATAATTTTCTTTATTAACTAATTTCCAGTGGAAAGCAAGATGGCCGACAATTGGAATCGGCACAAATTGTTGTTTTTAGTTTTTCCTGTTTTCTTATTCCCTTTCCGTTTTCTCTTGTAGGTATTTATCTCCCGACAGTAGATAAAGGAAAATGTCGTTGGAGACAATTATCGTCTTGTCGGTACAGTAAATTTTGATTTTGGGTTTCAGTGTAACGGCTCCTCTGGGAGTCAGTCCAACAGTGTTTATTGACTCCTCTGTTTACAGGTGGGAGGAAATGAACCTGAACACTGTGTTTTGTGTTTGTTTGGGGATGAATTTGGTAAAAGAAAAATCTGTGACGTCATTTCCTTCTGAATTGCTCGCATTAACCATATCCGGTTTGGTTTTGGTTTGAATTCTACCATCCAGGCTTTAGGCTGCTGTTTGTGATTAGCTAACCCATCGCCCGTGATTCTGAGTCTTATTCTAAACCCATTTCTCAAGTAATTACTGAGGAACTCATTTCATAAATATTGCACACTTGAATGGGGAATTCACTGAACACATTGGCGATGGGTGTAAAGACGGCGCCTCTTTGTAACTTCTCTGGTGTCCCAGAAACGCCGCAATCTTTGAATGTTTGAGGCGAAACTCATTTCATAAGTAATGCACACCTGGGTAACGAACTCCTTTCATAAATATTGCACACTTTGAATGAGAAATTCACTGAATTCTTTGTTGGCGACATCAAGACAGGATGTCAATTTTTAGCTCTAAAGATGGCGCTTCTTTGTGTCCCTTTGAAAGTGTGAGGCGAAAGTCATTTCATAAGTAATGCACACTTGACTGAAGAACTCATTTCATAAATATTGCACACCTATAGGGAAACTGAATTCATTACAAACTCTTCCGACGGTAAACTGAAATGAGAAATCGCTGTCCCATTTCCTCAGAATAATGTCTACAGTCAATGGACAGACAGACACTACCACCACCATCAACAGCACCTCCTCCTGCTGTCCTCTTTTTAGAAACAAATGTTAATGTAACATGATGTAAAAAAAGGTGCAGACTGGAATCACTTTTGGAGTGGGGTTTCAGTTTTCTGCGAAGAGCTTGTGTTCGTTTTGGTTGTAGTGATTTTGTAAATCTTCCTTAGACTTTTTTTACGCGGTTTGTAATAAAACCCCAAAATTAGCTGTGAATGTTGACGATATTCTGTACTTTTGTGTTATTCTTCTGTTGGTTTAATTAATTAATATAGAGTGTGCAATATTTATGAAATGAAGACTTCGTAAGTGTGTTAATTGTGAAATCGCTTGGATTAGGGCTTAGAACAAGATTCAGAATCAGTGTGACTATCGGGTGATGTGTTAGCTCGTGGCAAACACGAGGACACAAATATTCAAACCAAAACAAACCGGATGTGGTTAATGTGAGCAATTCAGAAGAAAATGGCGTCACGTCATGACGACAGAACCAGTGGGCTGTTATTAATTGGTGTTTAGATGGTCTAACATAGCGATTTGTGACTCTTGCGATAACGCACCAAGAACTCTTCAAGACCTCTAACAGTTACGTATAAATCATTCGTAATTGATTCTACGATCCACATGGTGGACACGGCCACGGTCTTGGAAACATCTAAAACCTGTCTTCGGAAGCGGCGTGCACTCACACACACACACGATGGTATGAAAAATCGTGAAAGGACTCGTCTACAAATGACACCAACGCCAACAACACAAAAGACCGATCCGAACGATTTCTCATCCCCCCTGTCAAGGGCAACAACATCTTGTCTGAGTTATTGCCCCGTCTGCGTTATGTAGTTCACGTGGTCTTTCAGAAGAAGCGATTCTCATTTGCGGAGGGTTGGTGAGGACGGTTTTCACCACGACAACCGGGACCATCTCGATCGGATTGTTTACATTCCCGACGGCGACCTGGTTCTCCCAAATAATTTATCCAGTATTTGTTCCGTAGAGAAATCTCAAGATAGTAAGGTCGAGGAGATAATAATTACGTCATCGAACTAGATAAGATGTATCTATCTCCACTTGTTTCAAGTGTTATTGACTAAACCCTCATAAATCTGTAGTCGTGTCTTCACGTCATCCGATATTTTTTTCCCACTTCTCTCTCTCTCCTCTTCCTCCTCCCCACTCTCTCCTCTCCTCTCCTCTCACTCACTTTGTCATTTCATCTTCTCACAACTCATGTCGGGGGGGTGTTAGTGTTAACTCTACTCATAGACCACAACTCCACACTTCTTCGTCCTAAGATCTTTATTCGAATCATTCACTTGTTAAATGATTGGCATTTCGGTCACAATATATTTCAAAAGTAATGCACACGACTAAAGAGAAATCCATTTCATAGTTTAAGGAGCACCGCACACTTCCATCGAGATTTGATTTCGTAAGCGATGCTCACTTCTATTAAGATTTCCAGTCAAATAGAGTCTCGTTTTATGCGAAATTTGGTGTCAGGCTATTAGCTATTTAGGTAGATAATCGCGTAAATAAAGACTGATTACAAAAAGTGAAAATGATATAGAAACCTTGGTTTAGTCCGTACCTGAAAGTCCAGTCTATGACCACCTTCAGGAACTTAAAATGGACCACTGAGGAGGAGAAGCTGGAGCACTCCGGAAGCGCCTAAAATACAAAAAAAAAATTTGAAACGTAAAGTGTGCAATATTTTTGGAATAAAACCCTCATCGAAGTGTGCAATATTTATGGAATGAAATCCTCACCGAAGTGTGCAATATTTATGGAATGAAGTCCTCACCGAAGTGTGCAATATTTATGGAATGAAACCCTCACCGTGTGCAATATTTATGAAATGAAACCCTCATCGAAGTGTGCAATATTTATGGAATGAAACCCTCAGCGAAGTGTGCGATATTTATGGAATGAAACCCTCAGCGAAGTGTGCAATATTTATGTAATGAAATCCTCACTGATACTGTTAACTCCAACCCCAACATACTACCGACTATCTTTCAAAAGTATTGCACACTTTCATGAAGATTTCATTTCATAAGTATTGCACACTCAATACTTTTCAATATTAATATGAATCAAGCAAAAGTTTGAATTGACATCTGAACCAAACTAACTGGATCATTCAAGTGCACACTTGAGTACAGATATCTTTCATAAGTAATGCACACATCTTATAAAATCATTCATTTCAAAAGTAACGCACAGAGTAAGGATCAGGACTCATAAATATTGTATACTTGAATGAATAATTCATTTCAAAATAACCGGCGGGTACAACTGATTTCATAAATGATGCACACTGCTATCAGAGCTTTCTTTCAAAAGTAATGCACATTTTGAAATCCAATGCGCACACTCTCATCAAGGAGTCCTTTTCGTGATAATGCACACTGAACCCCATAATCGATTTAAATGGAAATTCATTTCATTAATAATGCACACTTCCGTAATCATACCTCATTTCAAAAGTAATGCACACGGTTAAAGAGGTATTCATTTCTTAGTTTAAGTAGTGAATATAGATATGCACACTCCAACAGCGATTCTTATTTCAATTATCTGATCAGGACCGGGCGTAGTGGTTTGAGCCACGGCATTAACATTAAGCATTCGAATCCGTACTTTCCCCACTACCCTGTCGTCCACAAAACCAACCCCGTCAAAGGGGTAGATAAGACAAAAATGTACAAAACCCCGACAGGTCGTATACCAAATCCATTTGAAAGAGTCGGGAGCTCTTATAAATTTTCTATCCATTTGCATAATTATCGGGAGGAGGCCGTTTTCCGTTTTCCCTCCCCAACCCCGACTGACACCACCACCACCACCCCCAACAGACGTTTTCAAAAATCCGAGACGGTGATACATATAATGTGACGCGTGTTTCCTCCCCGAGCTCGTAATTAAGATTTGCTAACATGACGTTTTGGTCTTTTTGGTTTATCGCAAAAGGTAAAGACCGCAGGACAGGGGGTGGTGAAGGGGTTGGGGGTGAACCTGCGCCTTCAAGAATATTAAAATGTCTCGGAGCTGATTAGAAAAACAAAAAGCCTCTCATTACCACGGTTTCGAGTTAATGAAAACGAAAGAGGTCCCACCCACCCCCGCCACGCTCACCACCACCCCGATCCTCAAATAAAACAGCCGTTTTATCTGTTAGATAACAGGAATGAAGGAGAAACAAAAAAGGTACGAACCTGAAGGTAATTAGAGTCCGGTATCGAAGAGCTGGAGTTAAGAAGGGAAAAGGGCCCCGCCGACAAACAAGGGCTTCTTCGTTGGTAACATTTAAAAGAATGGTTACTCAAGTTCACCGAGGCCGTTGTCAACGGTAATCTTAAAAGTTCTTAGTTAACAAGTCCCGAGATGACCATTAATGGCTTTAAACTGGGAAAACAAGATGGCGGCGAATCTGGCGCCACGGATCGTGTTCAATTTAACGTCTGTGACTTTTCCAGCGGATTGTTAGATGGAGGAGTGAGGACGCGGGTTAAACATGAGCCCCATTCACTTTCCCATCTCGTTAGTTTCCTTGTAATTTGTGATGTCATTTTCTGTAAGGAAAGAATCTCACTGGAAAACGACATCTTTTTTTCCCCTCCTCCTCCTCTACTTCGTCTCCTTCTTCTTCTTCATCTTCTTCTTCTCTTAGTCTTAGTGTTATTTCCTCTTTTGTAAAACAATCACGTTTTCGAGTTCTCCTCCTCCTCCTCTCTAAGAGATTAAAAATATTGTTTATCGACAACTGTCAAGATCGTTCTTGAATTGGTTTGGACGTCTTCCTCCTCTTCGTCTTCTTCTTGGGAATAGTGTTAAGGTCTCGCCTAAGGTCCCATAATCTCCGTTTCCTTCCTCCTCTCTCATCCCAAATACAATCAGATCTCATTTTATGCGATTCACTGAAAGGACACATTTTGGGAGACAGGAAGTATTTCCGGTAGCAGCCTCCTCCCTCAACTTGAAACGAAGCTTTGTTGGGAGTGTGCATTATTTTTGAAACAAGAAGTATTGATTCAAGTGAACAATGCCTTTGTATAACTCTTCATCAAGTTGTGCATTACTTTTGGAATGGTTCCTAATGAAAGTGTGCAGTATTTATGCAAAAATAAAAAGCCACGAATGAAAATTTAAAGTTTGGCTAAGAAATCAATTCAAACATGTGTGCAATACTTATGAAACGGAAACCTCATAAAAGTGTGCAATACTTTTGAAAGATAGTCTGTATTCTTTTAAACTACGTTTTGATATTATAAACCTTTCTTACACCAAAACACAACTGTGTATTGTATAACGTAGTTCATATCATTGTAACATGTCAGAGTATTTTTCAAAAGTACTGCACACTTAATACTTCTCAGTATCAGGGTTCGTTTAATGAATTCTTCTTCTGAACCAAACTAACTCAGGTTAAGTGTGTCTCTGAAAAGTGTTAAGTGTGGTATACTTATGAAACGGAAACCTCATGCAAGTGTGCAATACTTTTGAAAAATAGTCTGTGACCTGAATCAGGGCTTTTTTTATGCGATTTATATCTTGAATGTTGAACCCAGTTATCCCGAGTTATGCGATTTGACTCGAAATTGTGAGGCTTTTTAGGTTTAAAACAAAACCTTTTACGAAGCATTCGTTTCATAAATATTGCACACATCTGTTAAAACTTCCTGTTTGGAAGTTCTAAAAAGACCTTTCAAAGACCCTCGACTTCATAACTTGAGTGGCTCAGAGAATTTCCCAAAAAACAATGCACACTGTCATGAGTTGTGGTGTTTCTCTGAAAAGTATTAAGTGTGCAATACTTACGACATGAAATCCTCACGCAAGTGTGCAATACTTTTGAAAAATAGTCTGTGACATGTTATAGTGATATGAGCTATGTTACACCTAACGAGACACAACTTTGTATCACATAATAAAATCGATTCTACTGTTAAGTGTGCACTACTTTTGAATTTCAATCATGAGAGATGTGTGCACTACTTTTGAAAGAATCTATTCAATCTAAATTGTGTATTAGTTTTGATGAATTCTTAATAAAAGTTTTCATTGCTTACGAAGCCATTTCTTCATGACTGTGTGCATTATTTTTTGGGAAATACTCTTAGTCATTGTAGTCGTGAGGTGTAGAAGAGTCTTTCAAACTTCCAAGACGTCCGACAGCTTTTATTTCAAACCTAAAAAGTCTCGCAATCTTGACTCAAATCGCATAACTTGGAATGATTGGTTCAACGTCGAAAATATAAATCGCATAAAAAAAATCTCCGCCTCAGTTTCAGTTAAATGATTAATCGAGTAATCTCTTTAAGAGAAACTTCATGAAGTGTGCACTATTTTTGAAATAAACGACCGATCAAACTGATTACAAACTAATTCCTTTTGAAGTAGATTCTTGCTTCTGAAGTCATTTCTTCATGACAGTGTGCAATAATTTTGGAAGAAAAAATCTTTGAATCATTGACATCGAGATGGAAGTCTTTGGAAAGCTTTTATCGTTTGTCCTCTTAGTCAAAGCTCTCTAATGGCCGTGGCTTGTTTAAACAAATTTATGGACTTGCTATTTAAATAAATAAATAAATAAACATAAGTTTAGTCTTGGTGAGCGGTGTTTGTTTATTATTCGAAAGCTCCATTTCCATTGCTATCACTCACTCATGAAAGATGGTCTTTTGATTCCTCTTCATCATCATCTCTTCTTCTTTGGTTTGTTTATTTGTCTCGGGTTTATTAGCTGGTCTTTGGTTGATGGACGCTTTACATGATTATGGTTATTTATTGATTGTTTACATTTTGAGTCTGTTTTGGCGACGCCTTGACATCTTCATCTTGATCTCAGCTTCTTTTTGAACTGTTTTAAGGTTAGTCTTCGGGCAAGATAACCACCACCGTCGGTGATAGAACTTGGACCTGACAAACCAAGTCTTGGGAGAGTTCTTCCAGTTTGGTATACTTCCCACTCTTTTGTGGTATTGCTCATCATCATCATGTCGCCTCCGCCTCGGAGGTTTGTAATCAACAGGGCTATGGCGACCTTGGATGCTGCAGCTCGGATGTTATTCTCGTAGGTTCTCGAGTTTTCCGTCTTCCGGGGTGTCACTTTCCCCTTGAGTAGTTTGAATTTGTTGTTTCGCTGTATTGTAGTTTCCGGCGGTTAGCACTTCCACGTTAGTCGTTCGTCTAGGCTATTCTAAGAATGTGGCGGTGCTTTCCCTTCTCTCTAAGGCCCTCGTTAGCGTCCATACAGAAGACCCGGGAGAACGTATTGATGTGATGGTCTCACAGTCTTGCTACTGCTCTTAAAATCATTTCGAAGGACCATCATCCCCTGGTATCGAGATATAGGAAACAAAATCTTTTTCTGTAGCGAAAAGTAACTTTGTAGCCGTTAAACAATCAAAAAGGGAAAAAGCTCTCGAAAGCACACGAAGAGAGAGAGTAAAAACGGCTGTAATGAAGTAAAACATGGTAAAAACAGAGCGAAAATGAGGGAAATTGTAATCGATAAGTTAAACATAGAAAATCGGCTAAATAGCCTCCAATTTGATAATAGGGGTGAATGCCTCCCTTGAGGACCAGGATTGTATTTCCACACATCTCCAAGGAGTGTATGGCTGGACGTGTGATAAATGACGGGGTGGTTAACTGAATAGCGGGGGTAGGGAAGGGGTGGGCGGCGGCGGGGGTGAGTGGGAAGGAAGCGGAAAGCTCGCGATATCTTTAAATAAGAAAATGTATCATCGTTGGGTTCAACATTGGCGACTCATTTGTTTGAGCTTTTTCGAACAGCTTTCGGGATTCACTTCCGACGGACAGTCCCTCCCCGCGCACCGCCGCTTTTATTAAAAGCTATCTTTTTCCTCTCACTCCGTGTTGATAATAAAAGCCAATCCGAAGAGCAAGGAGAAGAAGAAAAAATAATAATAAAACAAGCTTTAAGGGAAAAACGTGCCGTGGTGGCAGTGACGTTAAAAGGAATTATTTACTTGGGCCACGTGTCCCTAATCTAGTATTTAACTCGTCGAACGCCGTTTTCACACGCGTTCGCGCATCACTTTTTATTGCTTTTCTATTTATTAGTCTTATTCCTCGTCGTCTTCTTCTTCTAGAATGATTTGATTAAAAGTCTTCTTTCATTGATTACACAAGGGGGCGGGAAAAGGCGGTGAGAGAAGGTGACAGGTCCTCCTCCACTGACGGAGGTCAAATTATCTCTTCACTTGTATAACATACCTTTGCCACGTGGTATCACCATGGTTTTGGGGTTGTGTCGTGAAACAGAACACCCAGAGTCAGGAACAACCTGAGATTTCACCCTCAACAACCGTTGGATTAATAATTTATTTCAAAAATAATGCACACTTCATGAAGTTTCTCTTAAAGAGATTGCTCGATTAATCATTTAACTGAAACTGAGGCGGAGATTTTTTTTATGCGATTTATATTTTCGACGTTGAACCAATCATTCCAAGTTATGCGATAGAAATCGCGAGGGTTTTTAGGTTTAAATAAGAACCGTTTGCAAAGTATTCGTTTCATAAATAATGCACATTTGTTAAAACTTCTCGACTTAACAACTTGAGTGGCTCAAAGCCACCCAGATTTCCAAAAATTATGCACACAGTCATGAAGAAATGGCTTCGTAAGCAATGTACAGTTTTATTAAGAATTCATTTCAAAAGTAATACACAATTTAGGCTGAATAGATTCTTTCAAAAGTAGTGCACACATCAATCATGATTGGAATTCAAAAGTAATGCACACTTAACAGAAGAATTGACTTTATTGTGTGATACAAAGTTGTGTCTCGTTAGGTGTAACATAGCTCATATCACTATAACATGTCACAGACTATTTTTCAAAAGTATTGCACACTTGTGAGGATTTCATGTCATAAGTATTGCACACTTAATACTTTTCAGAGAAACAACAACTCATGACAGTGTGCATTGTTTTTTGGGAAATTCTTTGAAGTCAAAAGGATCAAGGTGAGGTCTTTGAAAGGCCCTCTTCATAACTTCCAAACAGGAAGTTTTAACAGAGGTGTGCAATATTTATGAAACGAGTGCTTCGTGAAAGGTTTTTATTTAAACCTAAAAGCCTCGAAATTTCGACTCCAACCGCATAACTTGGGATAATTGAAATCAACATCCAAGATATAAATCGCATAAAATAAGCCCTGATTCAGGTCACAGACTATTTTTCAAAAGTATTGCACACTTGCATGCTGATTTCATTTCAGAAGTATAGCACACTTAACACTTTTCAGAGACACACTACAACTCATACTCTGTGCATTATTTTTGGGAAATACTCTCAATCACTGTAGTCGTGAGGTTGAGAAGAGTCTTTCAAACTTCCAAGACATCCGACAGCTTTTATTTCAAACCTAAAAGTCGCAATCTTGACTCAAATCGCATAACTTCGAATGATTTGAACTCAACATCCAAGACAGGAACCGCATATAAAAAAGCTCGGACTCAGTGTCTATAAAATGAGCAAGCGAGCAGTGACCAGAATTCTCTTTTAGAAAAACTTGTTGAAGTGTGCATTATTTTTGAAATAAATGATTCATCAAAGTGATTCCAAACTAATTCCTTTTGAAGTGAAGTCATTTCTTCATGACAGTGTGCATTACTTTTGGGAAAAAAAAATTATTGAATCATTGACATCGGAAATCTTTTATCGTGTGTCCTGTTAGTCAAAGCTGTCTAATGACTGTGGTTTGTATCATCAACTTGGGAGTTAACAAAATCGGTGAGGACCTCTTTTCATAAATATTGCACACTTGAAACAAACATTAAATCATATACCCTCCTCGACTTTATAACTTGAGTGGCTCAAAGAATTTCCCAAAAAACAATGCACACTGTCATTAGTTGTAGTGTTTCTCTGAAAAGTGTGCAATACTTATGAAATGAAATCCTCACGCAAGTGTGCAATACTTTTGAAAGAATCTATTCAATCTAAATTGTGCATTACTTTTGAAATGAATTCTTAATAAAACTGTACATTGCTTCTTCAAGACTGTGTGCATTATTTTTGGGAAATCTGGTTGGCTTTGAGCCACTCAAGTTGTTAGGTCGAGAAGTTTTAACAGATGTGTGCATTATTTATGAAACGAATGCTTTGTAAACGGTTCTTATTTAAACCTAAAACCCTCGCGATTTCCATTCAAATCGCATAAGTTGGAATGATTGGTTCAACGTCGAAGATGTAAATCGCATAAAAAAAGTTTCAGTTAAATCATTAATCGAGCAATCTCTTTAAGAGAAACTTAATGAAGTGTGCATTATTTTTGAAATCTGGTTGGCTTTGATCAAAGTTGTTAAGTCGAGAAGTTTTGACAGTCTGTGCATTGATTATGGAATCATTTCTTCATGTCAGTGTGCATTTTAAAATAAATTATTGAAGCTCCTTTCAAATCGCATAATTGAATTCTTTGGCTTCAAAGCTTTTACGTGTGTCCTCTTAGTTTCAAAGCTTAATCGAACAATCAGTTTGTGTCATCAACTTGGGAGTTAACAAAATCGGTGAGGACCTCGTTTCATAAATATTGCACACTTGAAACAAACATTAAATCATATAGGTGGGAATTTGTGGTGTTGACTTGGAAACAAGAGACCAGCAGAGAAACAGATAAAGCGGAGATCTCCTCAAAGACAGAACAACCAAACGACATACAGACAACTTCATCAACTCAACCTCAACACAGACAGGCCGCCACTGAAGAGATGAACCCTTTCTTCTTAAATTTCTAACTCATTACTCAATTAAGAGTTTCTTCTTCTTTTTAACTGCAGACTCATTAGCTATAACTTTATTCATTGACCGATGTTTCTCTAATAATAATAATAATAATAATAAAAGAGACTCGCTCACATTTTATAGATTTAATTAATGGTTGAGGATGAAGGAGAAGAATGAAGGGAGGGAAAAAGGTTTTCGGCTAACAAAAGCCTTTTTCTCCTTCTGTCTTTCATTCTGTCCTTCCTGCATAGATAATAACGCCGGGCCCTGTTTATGAATGCACATCCAGAACAAACGAAAAGAAGATATTAATAAAAAAATGAGGGAAATTTGTTTTTAATGGTCTTTTAAAATGATAATGATGTTGGCATCGAAGAAAAGAAAAAACTCGTCCAAAACAAAAGAATAAAACAATGGAAGATGACGTTATCATTATCATCACCGTCATCATCATCATCATCATTATTATTAGTACGCCATTTTTTATTTGTTTTGTTCAATTTCTTCTTTTTTTTGGAAGAAATCTTCTGCGTGTTTGACTCTCTGACCCGACCACCGTTTTGAATATGTTGCTGATTTGGTTGGAATCGTAAGAAGATGGTCTTGTTATGTGGTTATACTGATCACATTTATATTTAGAGGTTAATTAATAGCGGAATATATACTATATAAATATATTATGGGGATGTCCTCTGTCGGTGACGTAGTTTCCGGTAACTGCATCCTCGAGTGATGTGCGCTTTGCTTGGTCACCTATTCTTGAGTTGTTGTTGGGTTGTGCCTGAGAGGCACAGGGCCCAATGTACTTACTACCCCAAGTGTGACTTCCGTTTGCACTACCCTCATCCGCTGGACCTCCATTCCAGGCGCTTCTCGAATGATCCAGTTTGTTTGGTTCAGAAATCAGTTCAAACTTTGGTTTGATTCATATTAATATTGAAAAGTATTGAGTGTGCAATACTTATGAAATGAAATATTCATGAAAGTGTGCAATACTTTTGGAAGATAGTCGGTAGTATGTTGGGGTTGGAGTTAACAGTATCAGCGAGGGCTTCATTCCATAAATATTGCACACTTTGATGAGGACTTCATTTCATAAATATTGCACACACTGGTGAGGATTTCATTCCAAAAATATTGCATTACACTCCATGAGGATTTCATTTCATAAATATTGCACACTTCGATGAGGGTTTCATTCCAAAATATTGCACACTTGGATGAGGATTTCATTCCATAAATATTGCACACTTCATTGAGAACATTTCATAAATATTACACTTCATTGATTTCATTCCATAAATATTGCACACTTGGATGAGGATTTCATTCCATAAATATTGCACACTGCTGTTCCATTTCAATTTTTGTATTTCAGGCGCTTCCAGAGTGCTCCAGCTTCTCCTCCTCAATAGTGCGTTTCAAGTTCCTGAAGGTGGTCGTAGACTGGACTTTCAGGTACGGACTAAACCAAGGTTTCTATATCATTTTCACTATTTGTAATCAGTCTTTATTTACGCGATTATCTACCTAAATAGCTAATAGCCTGACACCAAATTTCGCATAAAACGAGACTCTATTGAATTCCATAGACATTGAAGTTAGAGCGCGTCCTCAAAGCGAATTTGTGTCGTAAATATTGCACGATTTTACTAGCTCCCATTTCATAAATATTGCACACACTTATGAGTTTTCATTTCAAAAATGTTGCACAGTTTCGTGGAGAATTTATTTCTTAAGTATTGCACACATGCCTGATGAATTAATTTCATATAATGCACACGTTTATTAATATTTCGTTTTGTAGATACTTTTAGAAAATCCATTTCATAAATATTGCACAGTGTTTTTGTATGATTTTCGTAGGCTCGCGTAAAATAAGGGATGAAAAGAAAAGAGTGGACTTGACGGTTTGGAAATAATCTGAAGAGTTAGTAGGAGTTTGTGTTTATCTTTATAATCATTTTATCTATCAGATAAATGGCAGTTTTGTAGGCAGTCGATTTGTTCTTTCCCCGGAAAAAGGATTTAAATTTTAAGGGATGAAGACAAAAAACATTTTTCAACTCAGTCTCCGGGGGTTGT
>JADMLL010000012.1:5032185-5065416 GCA_016920875.1 Columbicola columbae
AGTCGATTTGACTCAAGTCCACGTATAGAATAGAGTCCGTTTGACTCACAATCGCACAGTGCATAGAGTCAATTTGACTCATGATCACATAGAGAATAGTGTCAGTTTTGTTTCAGATGTACACAGTTTATGAAAATGATTCGAACAACATCCAGGAATCTGTTGTAATACACCCGGGTCTCGTTTTACGCGATGGGTAGACGTCACAAAGACGCTATGAAAGAAGAGATAAAAGTTGGACGCATAAAAAAGTAACTAAATCGCGTAAAACAAGACCCAAATTTCGGTAACAAAAGAGTGAAAGAAAATTAAGCAACCGAGTCATGAGACCTGTATACAGCTCAAACCTCAACCCTCTCCAGTCTACCGGAAAATTCCCGCCAAACACAAATAAGATCAGGAGCGTTACACCCCCACCCCCATCCCAAAACCAACCCCCAACCCCTAGAAAAATAAAAATAAAACCGAAACGTAACACATGTCACGGTTACCGACGAAGACACTCGAATCCGTTTTATCGCAACAGCTACGCGTAAATCTGTTTTGTCAAAATTTGTTTACTGCTACCCTGTGTGGTGGAGAGGGGGAGGGGGACGTGAGACCCCAAAAAGCCACCACCGGTTTCAATCAAAAGGTGACAAGTTGATTCCTTTTTCCCCTCCTTCGACAATTGACTGAGTCTCTCGTCACAGTCACGTCAAAAACGTGTCAAAACCCCCGGCGACAGCTTTTCAAAAATAATTCGTCCACCCTCCCCCAACCCCCGGCTCCAACCCCCGGCAATAAAGAACTTAATCCGATTTCTGTCACGTTTCCGGTCACCGAGTCCTCATAATCGTTTTCCCACTTCATCATTATCATCATCATCACCGTCGTCGTGGGTCCGACTCCTGGCTCCTTTTGTGTGTCTGTGTCTGTGTGTTCGTGTCATTTTGATTAATTCAATCAAAAAGCGACATTTCCGTTGCAAATACTAATACTGATAATAATATAATATATCGTTGTGTTGTTACCTGTGACTCACCCTTGTCGACTGTTAGGAACACACCTAATCTGTCTACTTTTGATTTGTCTTCTCCTTTGACCCCCTTTTCAATTTTTAATTTTCGACAAAAGGACTCAGAGCCAGTCAGTGACAGACTCAAGAAGGTTGAGGACAAAAGACCGATTCAGAGCGGAAATATCTCATTTCAGAAGTAATGCACACTTAGAAGAAGAACTCAGCTGCCATAGCCAATGCAAATATTCACGAAGAACTGGTTTCATAAATGTTGCACACAATTCATATTGCATTTGAATAGTTTCATGTCTCCTTTCATAAGTAATGCACACGTTTATGATGATCTCATTTCAAAAATACTGCACACTCAGCCCAAGTATTCATTTCAAAAGTATTGCACACTTCCCCTAGGAATTCATTTCAAAAGTATTGCACACTCGCCCCAAGTATTCATTTCAAAAGTATTGCACACATCCCCTAGGAATTCATTTCAAAAATACTGCACACTCACCCCAAGAATTCATTTCAAAAGTATTGCACGCTCTTAACTAGATTCCATTTCACAAATGTAGTGGACTTTGAAGGAATCTCATTTCATAAATATTGCACACATTTGATACTTCATATTGGATTTGAAGAGTGTCTTGTCTCATTTCATAAGTAATGCACACTTAGAGAAAGAATTCATCTGTCATAGCCAATGCAAATATTCACGAAGAACTGGTTTCATAAATATTGCACACACCTAATACTGCACTCGAGGAATTTCGTGTCTCGTTTCATAAGTAATGCACACGTTTTTAAGAACCTCATTTCAAAAATAGTGCACGCTTATATCAACAGTTAATTTCATAAGTATTGCACACATCTTTCTAGAATGCACCACAAAACTTATTACAGACTTTAAGTCATTTCGAAATTATGGCAGACGTTAACAAGGGTTCGTTTCATAAGTATTGCACACTTCGATCAATCATTCATTTCATAAATAATGCACACTCGCAAGGAATTCTCACTTGAGAAGTATTGCACAGTATCGTGCGGGATTTATTTTACGACTTACATATTGATAATTTATCAAGTGTGCAATATTTATGAAATGAGACATGAAACTCCTTTGATGAGGATTAGAATTACTCGAACGGCGAATGCTGTTCGCCGGGGGGGGCGGTGGTGAGGGGAAGGAGTGAATGCTTGAGGGAAATGGCCAATATCCGGAGGACTCTCGACTTTCATTTGTTTGGGAAATTGGTATTAATGTCTCGCCTTCTTTTTCCAAAAGTCTCCAGAGATCATTTCCAGACATTCCAGAGCAAGATAGATTGCGCACACACGAACACTCCCCCTCCACCGCCACTGTGGTATACAAAACACACGCCAGCCATCCTCCCCACCACCATCCATCCACTCAAAGTTGAATCCCAGAGGTCATTACGTCCATTGTTTCCCTCGAAACATTTACGTGATCCTTCGATCGCCTTTTTTTTCTGTTGGTGAGGCCCAGGGGTGGTTGGGGGGGTTGTGGGGGTGGTTTTTCCCTTTCGAAAGGAAAAGATTTAGTCGAGAGTCATTAGAGAAAGGAATTGTAATTAAAAGATTAGTTCGAATGTACAACACAATGTACTTCCGGTCCGTGTGTTTGTGTGTCCGTTGCGTTGTGTTGTGCACACACATAAATTACCATTTCGCCAACTATCAGACACTAAATCCTGTATTTAGTTGGCTGCCATGACTGGATGGCTTCGTTAAGACCAACACCGATTTAAACACCGGTTTGCCAGGAAATTGTGCGCAATGTAGTGAAACAATCCCGGGAATAGATAAACAATGTTAATAACTTCCATAAATCCTGCACATTAATTAAGTTATTTCTTGAACCTACATAATCTAGCGTTTTATTAGCTGGACCGGAAAATGATGTCGGATCCGTGCATTACACCTAAAATATCCGCTACGGTAAAAGTGATAAATCAGGCTGATAGATATAACTTCCGGGGATTATTCATAATCGCCAAGTGAGCCTGGTAAACGTGATAAATAATAATCATATAAATGTTGAAGATAATACATATAAAAGGAGACGTAGCTAAGAGTGTGCAATATTTATGAAATGAGGTCCTTAAAAAATGGTGCGTCACCTGACTGTGCATTGTGCATTGAGACTCCTCAAACACAGTATGAGTGTGCATTATTTATGGAATGAATTATCTATGAATTTTTTTTATTCATAAAATGGAATATTGTGTAGTATTTATGAAATGAGTTTTTGATTGGGCTGTGCAATAGTTATGAAATGAACCCTTGATAATGTGTGCGTTAATTACGAAATGAGTGCATATGCTTGTAATGAATTTTGGAAAAATGTGTGCAATACTTATGAAATTACTTCGGGAGGGGAGTGTGCAGTATTTATGAAATGAATTACTCTTCAGAACGATTCCAAAAAATGTTTTTCGCAATCCTGTAATCCTGTTCCCTCTTCTCCTACTACCCTTGAAAGGGGGTTGGAGTATGTGGGCCACCCTGTGAAATCCGGTTATTTATTAAAAACCGAGTTTGTTGTTGTTGTTGTTGTTGTTCATGACAAACATTTCCGTTGTCATTGTTAGAGGACAATATGTGTAGTGACGTCACGACTGATCCGATTTGCTTCTGTTCATCGTGACATGTTTTCAATTTGAATAAAAAGGATTTCCTCCTCCTCCTTTTTCTGTTCCTTCCACCTCTTCATCCACTTTTCTCATTTTGTCTATCGCCCCCGCACCCCCTACCCTCTCCATCTTCCAACCTTCTATCATCATCACCATCCGCCGCCATCTTTGTATTTCTAAATAAAAAACTTCGGAGACGTTTAATTAATGAGACAAAAAACAAATCCGGGGGAAGACGGAGCCAGACATTTTGAAATTTTTGTCGCGTGTTCTGCCTCCCCGAACCTTCCCCCAGGTTGCCCACCCCCTGTTAATTGCCACCCTCTCATTTTTTATTATTTGTCCCTTTCCTGTTGCCGCTACTGCTGTTTGTCGACTGTTGAATGTCTTTATCGAAGATTCTGTTTCAACGTTGTTGAGGAATCTTAAAGTTGGTTGTGAGTTCAATAGCTCATTTCAAAAATATTGCACACTTATCACAGGATTCATTCAAAAGTACTCCTTGCCCCAGAATTCATTTCAAAAGTATTGCACACTCATCCCAGAAATTCATTCAAAAGTATTGCTCACTCCCCAGAATTTAGTTCAAAATATTGCACACATCCCCAGATTTGTTCAATATTGCACACATCCCTGAGATCATTTCAAAAGTATTGCCACTCATCCAGAATTCATTCCAAAATATTGCTCACTTAGAATTCATTTCAAGTATTGCACACCTCATCCCAGAAAGTCATTCAAAAATATTGCTCTTCCAGAATTTAGTTCAAAAATAGTGCACACATGCCCCAGGAATTTAGTTCAAAAGTATTGCACACTCATCCCTGAAATTCATTTCAAAAGTATTGCACACTCATCCCAGAAATTCATTCCAAAAATATTGCACACTCACTCCAAGAATTCATTCCAAAAATATTGCACACTCATCCCAGGAATTCATTCCAAAAATATTGCACACTCATCCAAATTCATTCAAAATATTGCACACTCATCAGAATTCATTTCAAAGTATTAACTCATCCATTATTCAAAGTGTATTTACTTCCCTAAGGAATTCGATTTCAAACATGCATCATTGAATTTCATTCAAAAATGCACTTCTAAATTCATTTCAAAAGTATTGCACACTCATCCCAGGAATTCATTCCAAAAATATTGCACACTTTCACTAAGAAGTGAAAAGAAGAAGAAAATTGAGAGCAATATTGCACACTTCTTTCCTGAGTTCATTCCATAAATGATGCACACTTTTTTCACAGACGTATTTCACAATCATTGGGTCGATATACCATTCCATAAGTAATGCACACTGTTTTATATTTGAGGAAAAAATGTATAGAATGAGCGGGAGGGAGAAGATGGCCGTGGTTTTCCAGAAGTGTTTGTGATGGGAAAATCATTGAGAAACGACGTGAAGACACCGTGACTATCTCCAGACTTATTAACTCGTCTGCTTCCTGATTTCGGCTTCAATTAGTCGTACATAACTTCCGGTTCTTTTGATTAAGACACCATTTTGAGAAGAGCTCATTCCATAAATAACGCACATCATTGCGAGGAAATTTCTTTCATAAATAATGCACAGTTTGATTTCATAAATAATGAATTTGGTATACGTCAAATACGTGATATGTTTACCAAACGCACGCATAATCTCAAGGTGTTATTATTTATAAATAAAACCTAGAGGTGTGCAATATTTATGAATAAATAATGACTGTATAATGTATGAAATGAATGCCCCGAGTGTTCAATGCAAAATTGGTTACCTTAATACCGTCCATTACTTATTGAATGATGATTTCTTATTAGTGTGCATTATTTATGAAATAAATTTATGTTAAAGATTGTCCAAAGCGTTTTATAAAACTCGCATCTATAAATTCGCATAATTTCAAGGCCCAAGAGTCTATAGTTTCAAGAAGGTCTGGAAAAGGGTAGTAACACAGGATCGTCTTGAAGGTGTGCAACATTTTGAAATGAATTCAGGGATGAGTGTGCTGTTTTTGAAATAATTCCTGGGTAAGTGTGCAATACTTTTGAAATGAATTCCTGAGTGTGAATGCAATACACGAAATAATTCTGAGAACAAGTGTGCAATATTCAATGGGTGAATAACTGTGCAATACTTTTGAAATTTTCCTGGGATAGTGTGCAATATTTTGAAATAATTCTAAGTGGTGTGCAATACTTTTGGAATGAATCCCTGGGATGAGTGTGCAATACTTTTGAAATGAATTCCTGGGGCCAGTGTGCAATATTTTTGAAATGAATTCCTGAGGTTACTGTGCAATACTTTTGGAATAATTTCCTGGGATGAGTGTGCAATACTTTTGGAATGAATCCCTGGGATGAGTGTGCAATACTTTTGAATGAATTCCAGGGACAGTGTGCAATACTTTTGAAATGAATTCCTAAATTGGTATTGCAATATTTATGAAACGGGATGAAACATTTGGTGAGAAGTTACGTTCGACTTGTTCAATTAGAATTTTAACCTGAGGAACGGCTCGAGTCTTCTCACATGACTGACACCAAGGTGAGGTGTTACGCGTTACGACTAACTTCTTCAGGAGGTTCTCACAACGCCTCGAACATTCCTTCCTGGTGGAGGAGTCATTATAACGATCGAGGAGGGAGTTGGTGACAATAATGACGTCCAACATCTTTTAAAAGGTTTCTTGTCTCACCAGGTCCTCTACCACCACCACCACCACCATCACCTCCTGTTCCTCGTCGGACTGCATTCTGTCTTCTCTGTTTTGGCAACGTACAACCGATAATAACTCTTCTCTGGGTGGTCTCCCTTTCTTCGTCGACTATTTACATTTGGTAACAGAGCTCCATTCCGGATTTTTTGTTCTCCTTGTCCTCTTTGGTTTGCTCCTGCTATTGTCTCTTTGACGTCGTGTGTGTGTGTGTCCGGATGGTTGTTGTCATGACCTTTCCCTCAGGTTCTAACGGGACACTCTTCAAAACATGGCCTCCAGTTGGTTTCGGTAGCAAACAAACTTCCCCGTTTTCTAAACTCAGCTTATAATAGTTACACTCGGTTTGTTTTTTACGCTGTTTTAGGTTATATTGAAATGACTGAACTCTCAGTTATGCGGTTCAAGTCGCCTAAGATTGACAAGAAAGTTTTCGTTTCATAACTATTGCACACTCTCATGGTAAATTTGAGTTTGACTTGTTTCCTTCCTTGACTTGTTTGTAACTTTTCAGTTATGCGGTTCATGTCAGAACCAACACAATTTCAGTTTACATCATTTCATAAGCACTCACCTCAAGTTCATTTCTTTCAAAGTACTGCACATTGCCCCAGGACACTTCAATTCATTTCAAAAGTGTTGCACTTATTTCAAAAGTACACTCCATGTACTCATGTCTTACAAATTGCACACTACTATTGGGAGCAATATTACACACTTTCATCATGATCCCATACCAAAATGAATAATTTCTAGCCTAAACTAAAGGCTTTTTATACGCGATTCTTAGTTTTATTTGAATTTGAAGTTATAAATAATACAAACTAATTTTATTGGTATTCCTGATATTACGCGGTTTTAGTGAACTCATGAAACGTATCTCTACCTCATTTAAGTGTAATAAGGTTTGGTGATTGCTATCATACCTCGCACAAAACCCAAAAGAGACTTGATTTATGCGATTTGAGTGGAATTCTGTAAACTGAACCCAACATTTGTGAGATGAAGTTCCTAGAACGTAAATAACAGTTTTTGTCGAATATCTCTGACTCTCATTCAAAGATCTGTACTCATCATCAATCGCATAAAAGAGACCTTGTAAATAGTCCTAGATATCTTGTAATTCAACCGCATAAAACGAGACCTCAGTCTTCTGACCCCAAACAAAAGGTGTTGAAAGAGCGCAAAACTCCGGAAAGGGATAACCTACTAAACAACTTCCGGTTCCTTCAAATTCACCTCATTTATAAAACATATAAAAACAAGATGGCGGACAGACGCCAACCGTTGCTTCTTTCCCAACATCCATCCCCATCTCTTTCGTGTTCGCATAACTGCAACTTTTGTTTCCCGTCACTTCTACCCTTTTGTCTGACCTCTCTCCTCCATCTTTTTTATTTATTCTCCTGTGTTCCTTGTTTTATGTCTTCCTCCCGAAAGGTAGTTGGGGATTCCAGCTCGACATATGTTCCCGAAGGACAAAAAAACGGAGACAACAAAAAAGAAGAAGAAGTTCGACTTAACAAATCATCAGATGACAGAATTACGAGTCTTTCATCCCCGAATTCTTTTCTTCCTTCCCCTCCCCCTTACCCCCAACCCCTAACCCGCCATTTTTATTTATATAAGATAGATAGATAGATAGATAAATGAATCGTATAGACTGAACACCGTTGTCAAAACGAGCTCATCAAAGTAGAGAAGAACAGAATTGAAAAATGGTCCCATCCATCAACATATTTAAACGGGAGTAGGGGAGAGGGGGGCAAATGGAAACAAAATTAGAGCATGGTCAAGTGGGTATCACGAATGGTCCTTCAATCTGAGAACTTTTTCCTCGAGTTGTTTTTATTTATTTATTTATTTATTCTAAGTTAACTCTCATCATCATCGTTTTGAAGAGTGTACAAACAATCCATTCGTTACGGAGGTACTTGTTCGGATCGGCTGGGTTGGCGCTTGTCGAGATGTTAGCGCCGGGACATGATCACCCCGGGCCCTAAACTGTTTGCCTTCTTCTCTGCGTCTGAGCTGAGCACCAACATCAGGTTCCGACCGTCACTTCCTTGAGGGATGCGGTGAAACTGTAAGACCATATGGGCCTCTTGGTGATTATAACGGGATCTTGGTCCTCAGGGGTGTTTGTCTTTTGGGTTTCATGTTTCTCTTAAACCAAATTTTGGGTTCTAACCCATCAGACCCTCCCCGGTTTCATTTTTTTAATTCCATACCATCAGGTCTCATTTTACGCGAATTATTCGCAGTTTTATGGTTGAAACGCATTTTAACACCGATTCCCAGTGTTGTTTTTAAAGTTACGCGGTTTTGGTGAACTCATAAAACATATTCCAACCACATTAGGTGCGGTTAGGTTCTACCACCACCAGACACCGCGTAAAAGATAAGGTCTCATTTTACGCGAATTATTCGCAGTTTCTATGGTTGAAACGCAATTTTAACACCGATTCCCAGTGTTATTTTCAAAGTTACGCGGTTTGGTGAACCATAAAACATTTCCTAACCATAAAACTCGCCAGTTTCTATGGTTGAAACGCATTTTAACACCGATTCAGTGTTGTTTTTAAAGTTACGGTTTTGACTCATAAAACATACCCAACCACCGGTTAGGTTCTACCACCACCACCAGACACCGCGTAAAAGAAAACACTGATAACATGCCAGGAGCCAAGACACCAATTTGCTCTTTAAAGGAGATAACCTAACACCCATCGCACAAATCGAGACTCTATTATATACAGACACTTTGTGAAAGGTTCTTTCCATAACACCCTTTGAACAAGTTCTCATTTCATAAATATTGCACACATTTATACGCTCATGAACCGCTCACAATTGCATGGAGAACCTTGTAGATAACACGTGTAACTTGTGTTTCCTATGTAAAACGATTCGACTCTCTGAGTCTCAACCTTCGCGTAAAATAAGATCTGTGCATTATTTATGAAAGAGATTTGCCATTAAAATTTATTTTAACTAATCATAAACTAACGTGTGCATTATTTTTGAAATATTAAACGGAACAAATTGGTATTTGTAGTACTTTGTAGTTAGAGTTATGTACTTCCCGATCCAGGGGCCTGATTAATCACTTTTACCGCAACAGAATTAGCAAAAACAGAATCATCAACAAAATAACGATAGAACAGAGAAAAGTAGAAGGTGAGGAGTATAAGAGGAAGAAGAAAATGGTTGGAAAGGTGTATGAGAGGGAGAGAGGCTGGAAAGCGTCCAGAAAAGGCCCCGGAAGTGGAAGTTGAATGGACTGGAAATGGAAAAGGACATTTTCCAAGTGTTTCGGTGTACCGTGAATAAGCGGCGAATTGCAAATTGTGCTGCTGTCTCCTGTTCCCCATTCAGTGACTATATATTGCTGAATTCGGTTTTACAATCTGACTTCTCTTTGTTGTTTCCGATTTATAACGAAGTTGTAGTTGTAATGGTTCCTCGTTACTTCCGGTACATAGCCCCGAATTAAAATCCTCGCTCTCGACACTGTTTCCTGTTTCCTGTTTTTCCCCAATTTCAAATCCGTTACATCGACCTTCTCGAGCTCATTTTTATTGTCAGGGCAACAATGAAACGCATAACTTAGAAACCCACAGAAAGTGGGGACACAGAGAACAGCAAAACATAAAAACGAATCAAGTTCTCGTTTTACGCGCTGTAGGATGTGAATTTGTACGTACGCATTAAAAAAATTTTGTTCACAGGTTTCGTTTTACGCGTAAGATCACCACCACAAATACTATAAGAAATAAACATCGCGTAAAAAAGATCCCATCGACCCTGACAGCTAGGAGATGATCTCATCATTTATATCACACAGTTGGTGCAAGTTTTTCGACTCCAACTCTCTCTAACAGTGTGCAAAACTTATGAAATAAGCTAATTATAGAAGTGTGCATTATTTATGAAATGAGTTGAAGAACAACGCTAATGTGTGAATATTCAACTCGTTTTGGAGGATTTATTGGAAGTTTTGCTCAGATACTTCATAAACTACCCGGTAAATGTGATAAATATAGGCTACGATACAAGTTATAAATCAGACGAATATATACTGTAAGCGATTCCCGGCGATGATTCATAAACACCAACTGATTCTGGTAGATGTCATTTCTGAGCATTCCACACTAAAAGCTAGAACTACCCGGTAAATGTGATAAATGTATTGATTGGGAATGTGATAGCAGTAAAAGTGATAAGTGGACCGAATGCTGAGTATTTATCGTATTTGTCGTTTAGCTTTTAAAACGGCCAACTCGTAATCCGAGCGAACTTTTATTAAATTCTCCGACACAATTTTTAAATCTTAAATTAGCCGGTAAATGTGATGAATGTTTAGTATTTTGTCGGTCACACTTAAAGGAATTAGTTGGTGTTAAACTTTTATTAAATTCCCCAGTACGAGTCCAATATTTCTTATATTATCAGCCTGATTTATCACTTTTACCGGACATAAATTTTCAACTTGTAATTTGGAGTTTAGTAAAAGTTTGCTGAGACTGAATTGAATATTTTATAAACTGGCCGGTTAATGTGATAAATATTAACACCAAGCTTAGAATTGCATACATATTCGATTTATCACTTTTACTAAATTTTCAACTTGTAATTTGGAGTTTAGTAAAAGTTTGCTGAGACTGCGAATTGAATATTTTATAAACTGGCCGGTTAATGTGATAAATATTTGAAAATTCGTCGCATTTACCAAGCTTAGAATTGCATATATATTCGATTTATCACTTTTACCGGAACATAAATTTTCAACTTGTAATTTGGAGTTTAGTAAAAGTTTGCTGAGACTGCGAATTGAATATTTTATAAACTGGCCGGTTAATGTGATAAATGAAAATTCGTCGCATTTACCAATTTAGAATATATATTCGCCCGATTTATCACTTTTACCGGAACATAAATTTTCAACTTGTAATTTGGAGTTTAGTAAAAGTTTGCTGAGACTACTAATTGAATATTTTATAAACTGGCCGGTTAATGTGATAAATATTAACACCAAGCTAGAATTGCATATATTCGCCCGATTTATCACTTTTACCGTAACATATGATACTATTTCCTGATCCGTAGACTATTGCGCTGATGTGATTCCCCTGTCCTATGAATTTATTCTTCGCTGTTTCATATCTCAGTATCTGGCTATAGTATATCACCCTATATCTTGGTATCAGCTTCTGTTTCTTTATATTATACTTCTGTATATTCTGTTTTTCGACTGGAATCATCTCCTTCTTCTGTATTTCTGTATCGCTTTTTAGGTTTCTAGTTTGCTAGCTTTTCTTGTTCTTCCGCTTTTCCGTGTTAACGTTTCCAACTATCTCAAATACTTCTGTGCTGACTCGCCATATTGAACAGGCGCCGGAAACAACAGCCGTTCAACTGATTTCGATCAACAGAAGTTCAAATACCACCCAGATAGATGTTAGCTGACTCCAGAGTGTGAATAGAGAGACAACAACACAATCCAACAGCGACACGCGGTAAAAGGATGATCGCTGTTGGGAAAGGAGAGGGAAATTCATTTCCAAGTAGGCCAGTATACGCTCAAAATCAATTCTCCAGCCATTTTATTTAATGTAAGTCTTAAAGAGGCTGGAGAAAATGGAGGTTTGAGGTTTATAATGGACTTAATACTGTCATAGCCTGTTTCAAATCTTTTCGAAAAACGCCATTAAACCCCCATCGGCCTTGTTTGAATTCTCACGGAGATAGTAAAACGGGGATTCCCCCGCGTTCAAGTTAAGATTCCCCAGGCGGGCTCTAATGGGAAACCGTTAAAAGATTCGACGAACTCGGCGGAGAAGAACCGGGATAAGACTCAATTAAAAGGTGGGGGCCCTCAGGCGAAGGTGTTGCCTCCCCGAATAAGTTAAACAAAGGAAGGAAGGAGGAGCGGGGAAAGGTTGGCTGTGTTAATGAAAAGCTGGCGGAAAGCTCGGAGATAATTAGCCGCAGTCGTTGCAACGATCTTGTTCTACAAAACGTTCTATTGAGCTTTTAAAGCACTCTTCGCGCGAGCTTTTACCTTTTACAAATACGGTCTCTTATTATGGGGGGGCTAATTTCAAAACCGGTTTCCTTTATCCCGGGAAAATCTTTAGGACCCCCGAAAATTCCCAGCAATGAAGATGTTCCTCCTCCTCCTCCTTCGCAACAGCAAAATGATACCGCTGGAAGCGAACAAAGACATTCTCTCTGGCTCGGAGGGTGAGAGCCGAGGCAGGGGAGGTTTAAGAGGGGGGGTTGGGGAATCGAGGCAAGATGATACAAGGGTTGAATATAAACAATTACTTTTAATAATGATTAATGATCTCGCCATGTTCCTCTTAGACCCCGCTCGCTCTTACTTTTTTCCACACTTTCATTTTTGACATTAATTATGTACCATTTCTAAAATCTTCCTCTTCTTTCCAGCTCTTTTTATTATTTATTTTTGCTGTTGTTGTTGCTGCTGCTGCTCCTTCCGAACCCCCTGCCACCCCCTCTCATCCCTCTTTTCCACGGGCTCCGTACATTATTTTAATAAATCTTCTTTACAATGGAAAATTATGCTTCTTTTTCCTGTTTCGAGAAAACAAACTTTATGGGCCGGTAGAATTCTCCAGGCAGGAGTTTCAGGTTTCCCATCCCAACAGCAAACCACCCCCACCCCCCATCCTCCCCCACATTCTCTGCTTGGGGTGAAAATACACCGACTAGAACAAAGGACAATTTTATTATCATCATCAAGTTTTGTGTTCTTTGTGTGTTGTTTTAACGCCGCAGCAGTTTGTTTACTTCCGGTTAGTGCGACTTTCCTGTATCCTAGAGATGTATATTTTAGTATTAACTCATTTCATAAATAATGCACACTCGCTCAAAAGCTTCATTCAGAAGTAATGTACAGAAGGTATGTACTCGACTGTGCATTACTTCTGAAAGGAGCCTTTGAACGGGTGTGCATTATTTATGAAATGACTTTATACTACAAATCTTACATTTTAGGATACTAAAAATCTTATAGGTAACGAACCTTTTAAGATGGCTATTTCATAAATCCTGCACACTTGAACCTAAAAATACTGTACATTCTCATCCCAAAAGTTATTTCATAAATAATGCACACTTATTCAAAGTCTCCTTTCGGAAGTAATGCACAGTTGAATCGAGAATATATATTTAACGTGGTAGAAGTGTGCAGGATTTATGAAATAGCCATGTTTATACAGTGAATTCGGATCGTATACGAAAGAAGCCTTCACCATTCCAATGTGGATTCTTCTGATATGAATCCTCCTCCAGGCTGTGCATCACTTTTGAAAGAAATCCCGCACTGTGCTTACCACGAAAATTGTGCAGTATTTATGAAAGAATAAAAATAACTCATTCCATAAATAATGCACACTTTCCACCTTCCAAAGAAACTTTCAAATCCTCAACTTCTATTAGGGCAATCGTCAAGAGCTCATTTCATAAATAATGCACACTCATTCAAAGTCTCCTTTCGGAAGTAATGCACAGATGAATATTTAACGTGGTAGAAGTGTGCAGGATTTATGAAATAGCCATGATCATCCAGTGAATTCGGATCGTATACGAAAGAAGCCTTCACCATTCCAATGTGGATTCTTCTGATATGAATCCTCCTCCAGACTGTGCATCACTTTTGAAAGAAATCCTCCACCGTCCTTACCACCATCTAAACATACCACGAAAAGTGTGCAGTATTTATGAAAGAATAAAAATAATTCATTTCATAAATAATGCACACTCGTGCAATGCTTCTTTCAGAAGTAATGCACAGTTGAATCGAGGATATTAAACATGCATTCGACTGTGCATTACTTCTGAAAGGAGCCTTTGAGCGAGTGTGCATTATTTATGAAATGACTTTTTACTAAAAATCTTATACGTAACGGATCTTTTACGATGCACGAAAATTGTGCAATATTTATGAAAGAATAAAAATAATTCATTCCATAAATAATGCACACTTTCCACCTTCCAAAGAAACATTCAAATCCTCAGCTTCGATTAGAGCAATCATCAACAGCTCATTTCATAAATAATGCACACTCTCTCAAGTTCCCTGTAGGTAGACCCATAATCCAGTGTGAAAGGGGTGTGAAGACTGCTGTGCATAGCCTCGTCAGCAATTTTTTTTTGATATCGAGAACCAGAGCTGAAACCTCGGAGTGAGCGACTCTTGAAAACCAGAAGGAAAAGTCAAATTGATGGGAGAGTCGAAGAGAATTTTCCCGGGGAAAGTCAATCAATTAAAAAATTTCCCCACGAACCTTTAACTTAACGAAGGCTTATTCCTTTTTCCAAAAGAGGAAAGCTTAATCAGCAAACGGGGGGTGGTGGGGGGGCGGAGGGAAAATCAAGGAAATCTGATTGACAGTGTCAAATGAAACGAAAAATTCTAATTATTTGTAAAGTTTGATAATGGCGTTTTTATATTAGAAGTCGTAATAAAAGATCAAATTAGAAAAGCCCCCAAAAACGTCGGGGGCCACGGGGCCGCGGGAGAAACCCAATCAAGAACGTCAGAATTAGATCTGAGGGCACGTCGTCTTAAGTTAAACGAACCTCGTCGGGAATGTGCCGCTATAATGGATTATTAATTGGCATTAAGTAGTAAAAATCTAATGAAAATTCATGACTTTTCCATCTTACCCCCTTCATCCCCTCTCTTTCATCCCCCTCCACCACCATCATCCCTTTCGGAGAGAGAGAGATGGAGAGACATTTTTACTTAAACTTTTCACCTGTCAATCTTCTTAGCTCTTTCAAATTGAAATTTTTCTTTTTGGAGGGAAAGGGAGGTTAAGTTGAAGGTTGGCCACCCTGTCCTCCCTTCGTTAACCACCCACCCCCCTCAACCTCCTCCTCTTCCCAAGCCATTAAACAAAATGGCGTTTGTTATAAATTGAAGTTGACGAAGCTGATCCTTTCAAATCCAGTTTTTAAAACAAACGCGACGTTTTTCTTTCTTTTTTCATTTTCCTCCATTTTGGAAAAGGCGGAAAATGGAAAAGACCGGAAACGATTTCACGATGGCGGAAAAATCGCGAAGTAATCAATCAATTCACCGACTTCTTTTTACGCGAATGTCCACCACCACAACGGGTAAAACACAAACCCATCACGACACCACGAACATTCCTACCAACGCAACTCAAATAATTTACACCTCCCCGTCCTCCTACCCTCCAACCCATCTATAACACAAAAATGACAAATGGGCCCGGGCCCAAGGATTTATATTCAAAATCGATGAATCGAACCCATAAAATCAACAGAAACAAGGACTAAACAGGGAAATATGTCGGTTCCCGAAGCAGCGGGACCCCGCGGGATGTCCCTCCAATCATATAAATATATAATATAAATGTACTCGATTATTTATTGCTGTATATATATTATAAAACCAAGAGGGAGGGGTAGGGGGGTGACCAGAACAAACTGATTCAAATATTGATTGACTTCCGGTCACCTCTAAATATCAACCCGAATTTATTTATTAAAGACCCACGACTCACCTTTTATTTATTTATTTAATTAAACCGGAAACTGGTGTTTAATAATATCCGGTTTAATACCTGAGTTCTTTTTTTATGCGGTCACTTAACTCCACGATTTATCGTTTTTGATAATAATTTTTATGTATCGTGGGATTTTATTTATTTAATTGACATTTTGGGAAGTTAATAATTTATTTATTGGTGGTATTGTGTGGTATTGTGGTCATCCGAAGAAGACACCTTTTGGTCAGGTTTGTTAGGTTCTGGGTGGAGGTGGGAGGAGGGGATGAGTCGAGTTCGATCCAAGTTCTCAAAACGTGGAACTTAACCACCTGCCACGGTTATGGCGAATAATTTTTCACGAATTATTTATTAATGTTATGTATCTCCTCTCGGAGATGAGTTTCTGGTCGTGGTGGACCACCGAGGATGACACCGAGGTGTGGGTTGAAGGCTCTTATCTCTCGGTCATCTTTCTCGTGTTGTTGAACGAGTGCTGTAACTCATCTTCAGTTTAGAACGAGCCAAACTCCCTTGTTGATTAATTGTTGAGGTGATTCTGTTCGGGTCTTGATTTACGCGATAAGAAACCTATCCGATATAAGGTCTTCTTGTTACGCGATTTTTATGACCATAATATTTCAATTGGTTTCATAATTATTGCACACTTTTTTGTTATGTTTTGATCATGGTAAGGACGATGAGGGGTTTGTTTCATAAATAATGCACACTCCTACCAAGCCTGCACTCTTTCCTGTCTGCCTTTCTGACTTGTTTGTAACAAGTTCGAGCATGTTGCCTGGTCACAACAAACAGAAAGTTCTTCCTGTTTGAATTTGAGACCTATAGACTAGACCTAGAGACTAGATAGACCGCCGTCCAAGTAAAAGTTATCAAAGATTAGTGGTTCTAGAAAGACCTGAAGAAGTTGACAGAGAAGGATGCAAATCCGTCAAAGGAAGTGTTACACAAGAACTTCTGTCAGTCCAAAATCAACACCTAAAAGGCCGACTCGCCTTTTTGCTGATGACTGCACAGAATTCTAAACCAACAGCAACCAAAACAGAAGCGAAAAATCGAAATTTCTACAGAAACCATAATCACCCCCACCCCACCGTTTAGGGGTTACAGGGAACGAGAGTGAACGTGGTAGAAGACACGAAAACTCAAAAACCAGGGTTCCTCCATCTCTCAAACCCGGTCAATACTGTATCAGATGTGAGTTCCTTTCTCTCATTGTTTATTTAAATATTCAATTCCCTAGGTTGGGCCCCACAGCCCCCACCACCACCCCGCCTCGCTCTCAATCTAAACCCAAAATCAAAAACAAAAGCGGCCGCCATTTTTGTTGTCTCTCCAGTCCTGACGTTCTTTTCATGAGACTGTTATCACACGTCGCTCAGACCTTTTCCTTGGATTGTTGGTAACACCTCTCTGGAGAGGATTTTTAATTAAAATCCTGGAATTAAAACATTTACATAGAAATTTATTTTTTAATAAATATTTCAAAGGAATCCTGTATGTCATAGACAGTCCACCTGTCTTCCTCTCTCGGCTTGTTTCCCTTCCACAACTCTTTTCCAAGGGTACGTGACCCTATGGAGGATTAGGTTGCAGGTTGGAACAGACGTGAGAGAGAGACGTAAGGTCGGATGAACACGATGAAGAAAAGGTTGTGCGGCGAAACGGAAATAATTCGGAAGACAGGTACAAGTGTACGAAATACAAAAGTGGCATCTTCTTCGAAATCTATCTTCCGGGTCATTAAATCCCGCATCTTTTCTCTTTTCATCTATCTTTCCATCTTAATGGACTCGGAGGAGATTCTTTTCCACGTCTGGGAACCAGAAGAAAGGATGAGGTTGGCTTGGAGGCCGGAAGAGGGGGTGCGGGGAAGGCTAATAACTCTATTGAGACCAACAACCCAAATTTTTTTTTTATGGGTTCTGATTGTTAGTGTCCAATCTGTTTCCGCCATTTTGTTTCCGATCCCACTTAAATTTGGGTTCACATCTCCGAAATACCAATCGTCTTCGGTAAAAGTGTTGCATCAGACGACTTCCCCTTCGTAAACATGATAAATTACTGAATATTAATCACATTTACCGGCTAGTTTATAAAATCTAAGAATTTGATATTCACTCATATTACTAGTTGAATTGTTTTATAAATTAACCGGTAAATGTGATAAATTTTCAGTAATTTGTAACGTTTAGCAATTTTACTTGTTGATTACAAACGATTTATCACATTTACCGTAACAAATATATTTTATGTACAACCTACAGAGCCAAGATTCTTTTCCGGTTGATTTGGTATAAAGGATTTGTCTCATAAATACTGCACACTTTCACTTTTCAATTAGAATCTTCATTATAAGTTGGAGGTTTGATAAACTAACCGGTAAACGTGATAAATTATGCGAATATGTATGTGACTCCGTGGATTGTTAGTAATAACCGATTAAGTTCGGTAAATGTGACGATTTATTGAATATTTATCACATTTACCGGCTATTTTATACAATTTTGGTCGTGCACAGTACTGATTTCGTCAATGTCGCTGTTCTGGAGACTTCGTTGGCCTACGTAAAGGATTCGGCGTGACTTGTAGACTGTCGGCGACAAGTCTAATTGTGTCTCGACTGTTAGACTTGATAAAGTGACCGGTGAATGTGATAAATTTAACGAATATGTAGGTCATTCCCGTGGGTTATTAATTATAACCGATTAAGCTTGGTAAATGTGACAAATTATCATTAAGTATTTATTACTCTTACCGGTTAGTTTATCAAATATCTGAGCAAACTTTTATTAAGTTCCCGATTGTGATTTGAAGATTTTTATAAACTAGCCGGTAAATGTGATAAATAGGGTAAATATACGTTGCGGTAGAAGTGATGAATTTGGGAAACACATATGTGATTCGCAGCGATTATTCATAATCACCAACTAAGCTTAGTAAATGTGATAAATTAGCCAATATTTATCACATTCACCGGCTAGTTTATAAATCCTCCAGTTTTTAGTGGTCAGTTTAATCAAAGTTTGACAATTTTTAGAATATCTGATAAAAGGTAGACAGTTCTGCTCACACACCATATACACGAGAAGTGACAAAAGCCAAGCATCCGATCAGAAATTGATTAAATTCACCACTACAAATTGGAGAATTTATAAATTAGCCGGTGAATGTGATAAATATTGGCTAATTTATCATATTTACTAAGCTTGATTGTTGATTATGAATAATCGCTGCGAATCACATGTGTTTCCCAAATTTATCACTTCTATCGCAACGTATATTTACTCTATTTATCACATTTACCGGCTAGTTTATAAAAATCTTCAAATCACAATCGGGAACTTAATAAAAGTTTGCTCAGATATTTGATAATCTAACCGGTAAGAGTAATAAATACTTAATGATAATTTGTCACATTTCACCAAGCTTAATCGGTTATTGTTAATAACCCACGGGAATGACATACATTTTCGCCAAATTTATCACATTAACCGGTTATTTTATCAAACCTCCAACTTATAATGAAGATTCTAATTGAAAAGTGAAAGTGTGCAGTATTTATGAGATAAATCCTTTATACCAAGTCAACCGGAAAAGAATCTTGGCTCTGTACATTATACATAAAATATATTTGTTACGGTAAATGTGATAAATCGTTTGTAACCACCAAGTCAAATTGCTAAACGTTACAAATAACTGAAAATTTATCACATTCACCGGTCACTTTATCAAGTCTAGCAGTCGAGACACAATTAGACTTGTCGCCGACAGTCTACAAGTCACGCCGAATCCTTCACATAGGCCATCGAAGTCTCCAGAACAGCGACATTGACGAAATCAGTACTATGCCGCGACCAAAATTGTATAAAATAGCCGGTAAATGTGATAAATATTCAATAAATCGTCATATTTACCGGGAATAGTTGGTGATTATGAATAATCGCCGGGGAGTATTCGCTTGGTATATCAGAGTAAGCCGAGCTGGACTAATGTAGGTGTAGTCAGTGACGGTAGAAGGATTCTGCCTGTATTAGGGGAGAACACAGAGTAAGACTAGGAAACCAGCTCCACTGTACGAAATTCCTTTGTATATGTATAAGGAGGGCTACGATTTGTGTTGGATATACTGTATGTGACCCCGTGAGGAGGACATAACACAAATTTATGGTAAGAAAGTGTTTCAAAAGTACAGCACAGTTTGGTGAGAGAGAGAGACAGGATATGGACCCACTCCCAACAAGAGACAGAGACATAGTCGTGGTGTTGAGAGAAGCAGAAGTAAAACAAGACAAAACAGGAGATAGATACTAATGGATGGGAAAGAGGAGGGAAAAGATAAAACGTGGATAAATTATAGATGAAGAGATAGATGTCACGATCAAATCGAAGTCCCAAAACCCCCGGCCCATCTACTCCCACTTCACACGTGTAATTTAATAGCACCACTAAAGTTGGAAGCGTTGTTCCGTTTCAATTTTTGTTTGTTTAAGAACTCGAAAAAGGGTTTCAAATTAAATTAAGCCCTCAAGGCAACATTCATTTTCAAATCCCTGATCCGCCACTGCCCTCAAGGCCTCCAATATACCCGAACCCACGGTTTTAAACAAAATGTGGTGTCGAACGCTTTTCGAAACACTTTCTCCGGACGCTGGTTTTTAGATTTGCAATGACTCCATACATTTCATACAGTGAGGTCTGCGTTCTGTATGTATGGAGAATTTCCTTTGTTTTTGACTTTTTTGTCCTTTTTTAACGATGGTTTTGAGGGCCGGACGGAAAATGGCGACACGAGTTCCAGATGCTCCGTTCAATTTCCAAGAGAACCCGAATCTGGATTCTTTGTCTTCGTATAAAATTAACGATACAACTGCTGATGAAGGTTTTTGCTTATTTCCAAACCGCTTTTCATAAGTATTTTCCCTTCCGCTCACTTCCAAACCCGTCTAAATCCAAAATTTTTCACTTTTTGGTTTTCCGCCGTTCGCTACGCCTCCTCAGAAATTTTGATTAAATTGCTCAGCTTATACCACCGCTTCTGTGTTCTGTTACAGTGTGCAATACTTCTGAATCGATGAATCTGTGCAATACTTTTGAAATGAGTCCTTGATGAATGAATCCTTGGACTGAGTGTGCAATATTTTTGGAACTAGTTATTGACAACTGTGCAAAACGTTTGAGAGGAGTCCATGAGGTGAGCGTGCAATACTTTTGATACGAATCTTTGAGGTAAGTGTGCAATACTTTTGAAATGAGTCCTTCATGGAAGTGTGCAGTAATTTTGAATTGAATCCTTGATGGAAGTGTGCAGTAATTTTGAAATGAATCCTTGATGTGAGTGTATAATATTTTTGCAATGTGTTTTTGAGATGAGTGTGCAATATTTTTGAAATGTGTTTTTGAGATGAGTGTGCAATACTTTTGGAATGAGTCCTTGATGACAGTGTGCAGTAATTTTAAAATGAATCCTTGGGCTGAGTGTGCAATATTTTTGAAACTAGTTATTAACTGTGCAAAACTTTTGAGAGGAGTCCATGAGGTGAGCGTGCAATAATTTGGTACGAATCTTTGAGGTAAGTGTGCAATACTTTTGATACGAATCATTAAGATGAGTATGCAGTATTTATGACATGAATTCTTAGGGTAAGTGTGCGGTATTTATGAAACGAATCCTTGAATTGAGTGTGCAATACTTTTGAAATGAATTCCTGGCGTAAATGTGAAATACTTTGTCAAAAATATTGCACACTCAGCCCAAGGATTCATTTCAAAATTACTACACACTCACATGAAGGACTCATTTCAAAAATATTGCACACTTATATCAAAGATTCTTTTCAAAAGTGTTGCAAACGAATTTTTGATATTCAACTCACCTTCCATTGTCTCCTCAATGTTTCGAAGTTGTGCGGTATAAAGTAAACAAGATCGAAGTCTGAGTCAGTTTTTTTCAGTTTCACAACTTGACTTACCCCAAGAATTCATTTCATAAATACTGCACACCCACTTCAAGAACTCCTTTCAAAATGATTTAGTCGATCATAGTTACAACTAGTAGTTATCGAAAAATTTCGATCAACCAGAAGTTTTGAAATACACGCGTAAAAAGAGACCCAACTGTATATTTGTAATATTCAGAGGTTATCAGTGTACAAGAGGGAAAAATTGTGCAATATTTATGAAACGACCTCGAGTGGAAGGATTGAATTGTCTGTCTCGTTGCAAGTGTAAATTATTTTCAAACTCACATAAGATTGTGCAACCTTTGAAATGAGATATTGATGGAACTGTGCAATACTTTTCAAAGAATCCCTGAGGTGATTGTGCAGTAATTTTGAAATGAATCCTTGGACTGAGTGTGCAATATTTGTGAAATCAGTTTTTGAGGTGAGTGTGCAATACTTTTGGAATGAATCCTTGATGACAGTGTGCAGTAATTTTAAAATGAATCCTTGGGCTGAGTGTGCAATATTTTTGAAAATAGTTATTGATGTAACTGTAAAATTTTGAGAGGAGTCCATGAGGTGAGCGTGCAATACTTTTGAAACGAATCATTAGGGTGAGTGTGCAGTATTTATGACATGAATTCTTAGGATAAGTGTGCAGTATTTATGAAACGAATCCTTTAATTGAGTGTGCAATACCTTTGAAATGAGTCCTTGAGATGAGCCTGCAATATTTATGAAATGAAATCTAAAATGCAATATTTTGAAACGAGTTGTTGATGTTTCTGTGCAATAATTGTGAAATGAATCCTTGAGGTGAGCGTGCAATACTTTGGAAACTTTGACGTAAGTGTGCAATACTTTTGAAACGAATCTTGGAGATAAGTGTGCAATATTTTGAAACAATGCCTAGGGTAAGTGTGCAGTAATTTTGAAATAAATCTTTGGGAGAGTGTATAATATTTTTGAAACGAGTTTTTAAGATGAGTGTGCAATAATTTTGAAACGAATTCTTGAGGCGAGTGTTCAATATTGAAATGAGTTATTGATGAAACTGTGCAATACTTTTGAAATGAAGCCTTAAGGAGAGTGTGCAATACTTTTGAAATGAAGTATTGATGAAACTGTGCAATACTTTTGAAACGAATCTTTAAGGAGAGTGTGCAATATTTTTGAAATGAGATATTGATGTAACTGTGCAATACTTTTGAAATAAATCTTTCACAAAAGTGTAGGAAATGAATGAGTGAATGAAACCAAAAGTGTTAGTCCATCACAGATGCACCAAAAAGAATCACACCGCGTAATTTCGAGACTTTAATTTGTGAGTTATGCGATCGCACATCCAAAAAATCGGTGTTTCTATGATTCATATACGAATATCACATCGATTCCGAACTACCGCGTAAAAGGGAGACCAACCTTTTAAAATTAAAGCCTGACATCGAACTTTAGAGAGAAGATGGAACTTCATAGACCAAATCATTTCCTAGATAAGAACAAGGCCGACTGGAAATCATTCAGTAGTCAGGGTAATGAACAACAGCCGTTTTGAATATTAGACGAGTTTGGAACTGAGCCGTCGGGGGGTGAATATCAAAAACGATTTAAAAAATTTCCTGGAATCCTGGAGAAAAATAACGATATAGTCTGGGGATGAAACGTTGGAGAGATTTCACTTAAACAATAAAAAGGAGGGCTTATCATCTCTCAATTGGCGAAATTTACATATTAAAATAACCCAAAAAGGTTCCATTGTTCCTCTTCTTCTCCTTTTTTAACAATCACTTAAAAATGAGACCTTTTTGTTGCGCCACCCCCAAGACCCCCTCGCAGCCTCCTCCTCATCAACAACAGGAGAGAAAAGAAGTCGCGTCCACCATCCTTTTGTAATCATCTCCAGCCCTCGGGTTTGATTTTATTTATTTATCTACTCATCATCATTATGTATGGAATGAATTATCTATAGAGGTGTGCAATATTTATGAATTAAGGCTCTCGTTAAGTGTGCAGCGTTTTGAATAAACTTTTTCGTGCAGTATTTATGAAATGAACACTATACGCCCAGTACATGTGTGAAGTATTTGCGTAACGAATCCTCCAAGATGGTGCAAGAGTTTTATGAGCTACGTGAGCATAGAATGGGGTCTTAGGAAGTCTGTGCAGTACTTTTGAAATGAGTTCCATGTGAACTATGAATGGGTTAGTGGGTTTTGAACTGGATTCTTTGCAAATTATGTGCGATGGTTAGAAAATAGTTTTGTGGACTACTTTTGACAGAAACGCTTCGAGAAGTGTGCATTACTTTTGAAAAAAGAACCAAACTAACATACAAGTGTGCATTACTTTTGAAAAAAAAATGAAAGAAACTATAAACCAAAATCCGTCAACAAATATGTAGTAACAAATCGAATTCGGTTTACACGAATTTTTTTTTCGGCCACAAACAAAAGGGTTGATTGACCGCGTAAAAAAAGACCCAACCACTCAACATTAGATCAGGTGGAATGATTACCTGTCGGTTTGAAGTAACCTTGGGTGAGTGTGCAATACTTTTCAAAAAAGACCTTGAGGCGAGTGTGCAATACTTTTGAAATGAATCCTTGGGCTGAGTGTGCAATATTTTGAAAGATTGAGGACTTGCAATTTTGAAATGAAGAGGTGAGTGCAATACTTTTGAAACGAGAGATGAGTGTGCATATTTTGAAATGAATTGATGTGTGCAATATTTTGAAACTAATTGACTTTTTGAAATGGTGTTACTTTTGAAATGAATCTTGAGAGTGTGCACTATTTTTGAAATGAGGTTTAGTGGAAGCTTAGAGTGTTGAGGAATATCTTCATTCTGTCGTGGGAGTGTTTTAAAGCGTGTGCAAAATTTTTGAATTGAAGTCTAAATATAATTGTACAGTATTACTGAAATGTGCTTAGATGAAATTGTGCAGTATTTATGAAATGAATTATTGATTGGAGTGTGCAATACTTATGAAACCAAACCCTTAAAACGTGTGCATTAATTGTGAAATGAGTTCTCTGTAAGAATGTCCAGGACCTTTAAAATGAATTCTGGATGGATGTGTGCAATATTTATGAAATGAAATTTAGTGGTTAGGAGTGTTGAGGAATGAAATTCTTCATGTTGTCACGTGTGCAATATTTTTGAAATAAACTCTTGTCGGAGATGTGCAGAATTTATGAAACAAATCGTTGATCAGAGGGTGTGCAGCACTTATGAAATGAACCGCTGATTACGGAATGAGTTCTCAGTAATTCTCAGTAAAAGTGCCCAGGACATTTCAAATGAATTCTAGGTGGACCTGTGCAGTATTTATGAAATGAGATTTAGTGGAAGTTAGGAGGAATATAATTCAAGATGCTGTCGTGTGAGTGTTTTAATAAGCTACAGCCGCAGTTACCACCATTGAGGAACAAGCACTGGAGGGAGGATTGGAGGATTGATTAACCGCGTAAAAAGAGACCCCCAACTTTAGATCAGGTAGATTGACAACGGTAGCACACATAACACGAAACCCCCGAGATATAATTCTGAATACTAAAGAGATGTTGGGACTCGTTCAAAATCTTTCTACCTGATGAGGAGGTTGGAGACCAAAAAGAAGATGAGTCGGAAGAAGAGACAACAAAAATTCGAGAAGCAGATGTAAACAAAAAAATTATTCGCCATATTTACAAAATGGTTTGTTTACATTTGAAAAACGGTTAGCGGAGGGTGAAACGGAAATCAAACACACACGGAGTCAGCCGAGAAGATAAATAGCACATAAATGGTTCCATAAATCATTTCCGACCATTATTTACATCGGATTACTTCCCGAAAATATCATAAACGGACAATGAGAGACCAAAAAAAATGGGAAGAGAGAGGAGGAGGGGAGAAGCAACCGCGGAGGAATACAATCCAGCATCCGTCATGCGGTTTTCCAAGATCCATCTCCCCGAGAGGGAAGAACACGTGATTGATACGGAAACGAACTTCATCTGTGGTGTCCAAGGCACGTGAGTGAATCGGATGTGGCGTCTTTTAACCGGCGGAGGTCGTTATACTGTCATCGAGACCACAAATCCGACATTTTTTCTAATAGTTTCCTCGAATTTGTTTTTCACTCGAGTAAAACATTTGCATCCTTGTCTTGGGGGTTTCCTTTGAAGAGTTTCCTTTGAGTCTCCATCTCTTCCGTCTGTCTGTCCGCACTCCAACCTCTCTCATCTTGTTTGAGACAGGAAGTCGCTTCCCTTTCCTCTTCCCGTTTTTTTTTCTTTTTGATTCTTCCAACTTGCTGACAACTCCCTCGATGTCTTTTAACTGTATTTTTATTAATTTTCATCTCTTTTGATGTCACGTGACTCATTAATTGAGAGCTTTGCTTACATTCAAACGAGACTAATGAGCTTTGAGTTGCCTTGAGGCAACCTCGAGCCTATGAACCGCGGATTCTCTTACAGAATCTCTTCCCCGTCTACTCATGACGTCATTTCACTCAGAACTCAAATACATAACCGAATCCATAATCGAGTTTGATTTTACGCGATTACCTCCCAGACTACAACCTGATGAGTGTCCCAACAAACCGCATAAAACGAGATCTGGTTGTAAATCAATTTGCAGTCTCATTGTAGAACTGGAAGTGTGCAGTATTTATGAAATGGATTAAGGGCATGAGTGACTGATATTTATAAGATGAACTAAGAAACAAACTGTGCAGTATTTATGAAATAAAATGAAGGCATTTTTGAGGAGTTTATATCAATAGAAGTCAGTCTCCTAATGGAAGTGTGCAATATTTATGAAAAAAATTTTTGGTGTGTGCAATAAATTTGTGACATTACTTCCTCTTAGACGTACATGAAATGTCCTGGACACTGTTACCGAAAACTCATTCCATAATCACGGGTCATTTCATAAGTGCTGCGCACACCCTCCGATCAATATGAAACACGAAATCAGAACTCAATACATAAACAAACGATCCGATTTGGTTTTACGCGATTTCTTGTGATTCTGAAAAGGATTTGATAGCCCAAACAATCCGCGTAAAACAAGATCTGATTGAAAACCGCGTAAATCGGGAATTGATGTGGGACTGAAATTGTGCATTAGCCCTTGTGAAAGTGTGGATTAATTATGAAATGACTCCTCGGTTAAAGTGTGCAATATTTATGAAATGAAGACTAAATAGAAATTCCAAGCTCTGTAAAATGTTTTAGAGGAGACGTGTGCAGTATTTATGAAATAGATTATGTATTAAACTGTGAATCACTTTCATTAATATTTATGAAATAAATTATTAGTTGAGTGTGCAATACTTATGAAATCAACCCCTTGATAACGTGTGCATTAATTATGAAATGAGTTCTGTAAGAATGTCCAGGACCTTTAAAATGAATTCTGGAAAGATGTGTGCAGTATTTATGAAACGAATTCTAGTGGAAGTTGGGAGTGTTGAGGAATAAAATTCTTCATGCTGTCTTGGGAGTGTTTTAAAACGTGTGCAATACTTTTGAAATGAACTCTGAATATAATTATACAGTATTACTGAAACGTGCTTAGATGAAATTGTGCAGTATTTATGAAATGAATTATTGATTGGAGTGTGCAATACTTATGAAATCAACACCTGATAAGGCGTGCATTAATTAAGAAATGAGTTGTCAGTGAGAGTGTCCAGGACCTTTAAAATGAATTCTGGAAAGATGTGTGCAATATTTATGAAACGAATTCTAGTGGAAGTTTGGAGTGTTGGGGAATAAAATTCTTCATGCTGTCATGTAAGTGTTGTAAAACGTGTGCAGTATTTTTGAGATGAACTATTGTCGGAAATGTGCAGAATTTATGAAACAAATCTTTGATCAGAGAGTGTGCAGCACTTATGAAATGAACCACTGATTATGGAATGAATTCTCAGTAAAAGTGTCCAGGACATTTAAATGAATTCTAGGTAGAAGTGTGCAATATTTATGAAATGAACTATAGACATAAGTGTGCAGTATTTATGAAATGAGATTTAGTGGAAGTTAGGAGTGTTGAGGGATATAATTCTGATGTGTGCAGTATTTATGAAACGAACTCTTGCCAGAAATATGCAGAATTTATGAAACAAATCGTTGATCAGAGAGTGTGCAGCACTTATGAAATGAACCGCTGATTATGGAATGAGTTCTCGGTAAAAGTATCCAGGACATTTAAATGACTCCTCGGTGTAAGTGTGCAGTATTTATGAAATGTGATTTAGTGGAAGTTAGGAGGAATATAATACTGGATGCTGTCGCGTGAGTGTTTTAATAAGCTACAGCCGCAGTCACCACCATTGAGGAACGAGGACCCGGGGGTGGGATGGAGGGATGGTAGGGAGGGAAATGTCATCTCGAGGAGATAACAAGAGAAACATTGAATTGGACACGCATGCGAAGAGGCGACGCTAGCGCAGCCTGCATTTGTCACCGACAACCATTAATTTTATTCAACATTAAAAATAATTAATACTCGTGTTGAGAAATGACGAGAGCCATTTTGACGTTGGACTCCTCTTCGTCGGACTCTTCTTTCTAACATTCACTTATCATCAATCTTCCTTCCACCACCACCACCTCCTCCTCCTTCCTTTCCTCCGTTCCCTCGTTCCCGTCATCGTGAGCCAGGTTTCTCCAGGAAAGACAAACTTCCAAGGAAAAGGAGATGGGAGGGAGGGAGGGAGGGAAGACAATCTTCTTCTATTTTTCTTTCGTTGTAGTTTTATGGAGGCGTGATGATCTCTTGGAAACTCGTGTTCCTCCTCCGCCTCCCTCACTCTTTTCAAACTTTTCCTCTCCCAAAACTACTTTCCTACGACTTTTTCCTAACTTTTCTTCCTTTTCCCCTCGGCTTTCTTCCTCATTTCCGTTATTTTGTGTTTCCCTTCGGTTTTCTACTTTGTTATTTCCGGTTTTTCCCTTTTTCGATTCGACTTTTTCTTTTTTCAATTTATCTCTTGTTTGCTACACCTTCGACTCTTTGTTTTGTGCTCTCCTAAACCTTTCCTTTCATCCTTGTTCAGCCGCCAGCAACCCACCTGCACTCTTATTTTGAGTCAATCTTGAATTTCTCATAAATAATGCACACTTCTAAGGAGAACACAACACAATTCCTTCCTCTAACTCATACACACTTTCCCGAGGAATACCCATTTTCACTGATTTCATTTTCAAAAGTAATGCACACACCTCTTTTGTGTACAAATAGCCTACTACACACTTTCTCTGAGATCTCATTTCAAAAATACTGCACAAATTTCCCAAGAATTCATCTCATAAATATTGCACACTTTTAGTGAGGTCTCACTGGTCACATTATCATAGGCGTATTTCATAAATACTGCACACACTGTGATTTTAAATCGATTTAGAAGCACAGATTGATAGAGACTATTCATCTCATAAATACTGCACACTTTTAGTGGGTTTATATGATTAATGATCACTTTATCAAGGGCTTGTTTCATAAATATTGCACACGTCTACGGAGGACTCATTTCAAAAACTTATTTCAGGATATTACTGTCACAGTCCCACCTAAAATTTATCTCATAAATACTGCACACTTTTAGTGAGGTCTCACTGGTCACATTATCAAGGGTTTATTTCATAAATATTGCACACTTCTACCAATAATTCATTTCATAAATACTTCACACACTGTGACTTTAAATCGATTTAGAAGCACAGGCTAATAGAGACTATTCGTTTCATAAATACCGCACACTTTTGTCCAAAGTTCGCATCATAAAAACTCCATGATTCTGTCTGAGAGTTTATTTCATAAATATTGCACACTTTTTTTCCCAGAATGCATTTTGAACGTACTGGATTTCTTCCCTGCATCCTTGTTCAGGCGCCAGCAACCCTCCTACACTCTCATTTTGAGTCAAACTTGAATTTTTCATAAATAATGCACACTTCTAAGAAGGACTCATTTCAAAAATTTATTTCAGGATATTACTATCACACTCCCACCTAAAATTCATCTCATAAATATTGCACCAGAAATCATTTTAAACGTTACCATTTCTGAAATGAACTCTTAGCAGGAGTGTGCAGTACTTATGAAAAAATCCTTCGATAATGTGTGCATTGATTAGTGAGGGTGTAGTGTGAAATGTAGAATTCTGGAGGGAAGTGTGCAATATTTATGAAATTGACTCCGGATGGATGTGTGTAGTGTGTAAGAAATGAAGACGGAATGTTCGCAGTATTCTTGAACCATCTCATGTCAAAAGTGTGCAGTATTTATGAAATAGATTTTCGATTAAACTGTGCATTACTTTTGAAAGTGGATTGAGTGTGAGGGTATTTCTAAAATGAAATGAATTAGAGGAAGGAACGGCCCACAACAGTCCTCCATCACCACCGCCAACTCTGGCCATCCATCAGTCATAAAAGCAAATTAAAACGACTCAAACCAAAACCGGGTTCTCTCTCCCCCGACCCGAACCTAATTGAAGGAAGGAAACGTTCGGAACGTGCAAAACGTCCAACAGAACAGATTCAAACGTTCTAATCCGACGTGTCGTTCGTGCCGAAAAACAAAGAACCCGACACATGTTAATATTCGGATTGAAACCGAATCATCACCATCCTCCTCGTCTCTGTTTCTTCGAAGCGCACGCTTCCGAACGGTTCTCTCACATCTCCTCCTCCTCCTCTTTGCCTCTTCTTTGCCTCCTTCCCTCTTTTATTTGTAGTTCCTATTATGAATTTTATTTTTGATGTGTCAAATGAGTAAACAAACCCAACATTATCCATCCCTCCGTGTGGGAACGGATTCGTCTCGCTTTGGTCTCTCCATTATCATTATCATCATTATCATCGTTAATAACAATAGTGACGTAACGTTTGCTGACTCTTGTTTTATTTACACTTTGTAACAATAAAATAATTCCAAGGCAAATAATAATAATAAAAAAATCTTTTGAGGAGATGAAAGTGTGTAGTATTTATAAAACGACGCCATGAACAGATATCTCAGAGAAAGTGTGCAGCATTTTTGAAATGAGACCGACTCTAAACGTCGTCTAATTACCAAACAGGCCTATAATACTTTCTTGGGTGTATGATATAAATTGTCTACCTAACAGCATGACACGAGACCTTAAATATGAGTACAACGACTATGTGTGCAGTATTTTTGAAATAAACTCTCAGACAGAATCATAGAGTTCTTATGAAACGAACTTGGAACAAAAGTGTGCAGTATTTATGAAACGAATAGCCTCTATCAACATGTGCTTCTAAATCGATTTAAAATCACAGGTGTGCAGTGTTTATGAAATGAATTCTCGGTAGAAGTGTGCAATACTTATGAAACAAGCCCTTGATAATGTGACCATTAATTATAAGAACTCATTAAAAGTGTGCAATATGAAAGAAACAACACAGAGTTCAATCGAGAATCTATTTCATAAGTACTGCACACTTTTGTCCAGAGTTCAGTTTATAAGAACTCCACGATTCTATCTAGAGTTCATTTCAGAAGTATTGCACACTTTTGTTTGAGAATTCATTTCAAATATATTCATTACATACGTCATTTTTACAAAGACGTCATTTCAGAAGTCATGCACACCTCTAACCCGAGCTCATTTCATATATACAGCACACTTGGGTTATGAATTCATTTCAAAAGTAATGCACACATTCAGAATGAAACTTTTTTTAATAATATTGCACAGCTATTAGTCTTATTTATTGATTTAGGGTTTCGATATACGCGGTTGAAGATATACGGAGGCTGTCATTTACCGCGTAAAAAAAGACTTCTGAGAATGGTGGTGTCCTGTTTGTACAGATGAAGTGAGGAAGGGTGATATTCAAAGCCTCGGACTTGGGCTATGTTGGCTAGTGCTAGGTCGAGGACCTTAAAACAAGAAAAGTCAGCTGGAAAAAGGTTTCCGGATGAGAGCAACAGCAGGAAAGCTACCGGGTAGATGGAGGTAAAACTTTGAGACCATTTACAAGTTGAACATCGTTTAAAACAATGGGAAACCTCTTTGAAATGTTTCCCGATTAGAAACAAGTTGGAAACTCGTTTGACATAAATCCAGCTCACACTCTCCCTCAATTTTCTCCTGATATAAGACCCAAAGGGGATGAGAAACCAGGAGAAGGAGAGCGAGGAAGAGGGTAGAAGGGGGGTAGATGAATTATGGAGGATTAAGAGGATTGTCAAAAACAAACTCCTACTTGGAGAACATAAGTTAACGGGAACACGGATCCTTGAAAATGCTGAAGCCACAACAATACAACGTGTTTCCCAATGTACAACAGCGAGACAATTGTTTCCTTGTCAAAACCTCCCCCGGAAAAGCCGGAGAAAAAAGTTTCCACGATTCTCAACACCCGATACCTCTTTAAAATCATCTCGTGTAGAACAAACTCCCAGCACAACTGTGCATTACTTATGAAATGAAATCAGAACTCGATACCTAAACAAACAAACAATCCTGTTTGGTTGTAAGATAACTTGTGATTCTAAAAAAGGAGTTGATAGCCCAACCAATCCGCATAAAACGAGATCTGATTGTTAACCGCGTAAAACGAGACTAATGTGGGTTTGAAATGAATTACAATGAATTATTGATAAGAGTGTGCAATACTTATGAAATTTTATGAAACGGAGTATAAAAAGAAATTCCCATCAATTTTCAACTGTGCTGGGGCAGAAGTGTGCAGTATTTATGAAATAGATTCCCGATCAAACTGTGTGTTACTTTCATTCTTCGTGAATGAAGATGGTAGCCCAAGTCAGAGGCTTTGAATATCACCCTTCCTCACTTCATCTGTACAAACAGGACACCACCATTCTCAGAAGTCTTTTTTTACGCGGTATATAACAACCTTAGCATATCTTCAACCGCGTATATCGAAATCCTAAATCATTAAATAAGACTAATAATTGTTCAATATTATTAAAAAAAGTTTCTTTCTAAATGTGTGCATTACTTTTGAAATGAATTCATAGCCCAAGTGTGCTGTATTTATGAAATGAGCTCGGGTTAGAGGTGTGCATGACTTCTGAAATGACGTCTTTGTAAAAATGACGTATGTAATGAATATATATTTGAAATGAATTCTCAAATAAAAGTGTGCAATATTTATGAAATGAACTCTAAATAGAATCGTGGGTTCTTATAAACTGAACTCTGGACAAAAGTGTGCAGTATTTATGAAATAGATTCTGGATTAAACTCTGTAGGAGTCTAAGAAGTTAATAATTGAAGGAATCCTTAGTAAAAGTGTGCATTATTTTTGGAATCAGCCTCTCTATAAATATTTAAATTCACGGATTAATAATAAAAACAGTTCTAAGGT
>JADMLL010000012.1:5065516-5081188 GCA_016920875.1 Columbicola columbae
GAAGAACCGGAGGACGTGGGCTCAAAATCCCACCTGGGAGGTTGAGATCGCTTTCTCGGTTTCTTCGGTTGAGTCTAAACTTACTCAGACGTCGTGGTACGTTTGACTCCCCCCCAAAGTCAAACAACAGGAAACCCAACACAAGACGAAGAGAAGTGATGATGATGATGGTGATGAAGACAACAAAGAAGAAATTGTCAGAGGATGGGGAAGAGGAAGAAGAAGGAACTCACTAAGAGGTTCCCCGCAGGCCAAGAATTTTGTTCCCTTTATTTATTTATTTATTTATGTTCTCACATTTTAATTATTTATTTATCTACCGTCCTCCATTTTCTTGTTATCCATTGTCTATATAACTTTATTGATTAATGACTCCTTCAATCAAACTCACTTCTTGTCAATTCATCATGATCAATTCTTCTGCCTCTTTCGACCGCGCCAACTTAGGACCGAGTGCGGGGGGGATGAGGAGGCTGAGGGGGGCCACGATCCCGGTCCAAGGTAGCGCCCCAAGAAATTTGGTGGACCCCCGCCTATATCAAATCCCCTTTTCCACCTTGACGCCACTTGACAGTTGACCGAGTTTACAATTCATTACTGACGCGGTGAGTCGATTGAAATTCAAAACGGGAATTACGTTGATGGAAAATAGTTTCGGTTCGGTTCATGCGCATGCGCAGGAGGGTGCGATGTATACCGCACAAAACCGGTGTTTGGGTGGTGGAACCGTAAAGCTATGGTGATTGAACGTGACACTGGAAAGGATGTCAAAATTTGATGAAAGCACCCGGAAGTAGTGGGGGTGGGTGGTGAGAGGAACCGGAAGTAAGGTGAAATGAACTTCTGTAAGTCTCGTTTTGAGAAAAATGAGAAGATTTCAGATTATTTAGAAAATTAATTTTATCTTTTGATCTTTGAAGTGTGCATTATTTGTGAAATAATCCGTCGTAGAAGAGTGTGCACTATTTATGAAATGATGGCACCATATTATATATACTATTGACCTGTGCTTTCTGAAAGTATGTGTATAAATTTTTTGAAATAAGTTTCCCATGAATGTGCAGTATTTTGAAATGAAATCTCCATCCAGTGTGCAGTATTTTGAAATGAAATTCCATCCGAGTGTGCAGTATTTTGAAATAAATCCCATCAGAGTGTGCATATTTTTGAAATGACCTCTCGAGTATTGCTGATATTTTTGAAATGAAACCTCCATCAGTATTTTTGAAATGAAATTCCATCCAGTGTGCAGTATTTTTGAAATTCCATCCGAGTGTGCAGTATTTTTGAAATGAAACCTCCATCCGAGTGTGCAGTATTTTTGAAATGAAACCTCCATCCGAGTGTGCAGTATTTTTGAAATGAAACCTCCATCCGAGTGTGCAGTATTTTTGAAATGAAACCTCCATCCGAGTGTGCAGTATTTTTGAAATGAAATTCCCACCCAGTGTGCAGTATTTTATGAAATTCCATTCAGTGTACGATGAAATGAAATTCCCATTCGATTGTGCAGTATTTTGAAATGTATTCTGCACCAGAGTGTGCAGTAGTTTTGAAATGAAATCCTGTGAAGAGTCTGCAGTATTTTTGAAACGAATTTCTCCTGACAGTGTGCAGTACTTTTGAAATGAACTAACGTCTTGTAATTTTTAAAAAAATATTTCTGATTGGCTTGAGGAATTGGCGGGAACAACACGACCCGATTTGAGTTGCTCAAAGCTGTGGAGTTCGTGACAACCTGTACAGGTCCAAACCCATTCATCGGTCACATAAAAGACCCTCGAATGAATCAAATTCCAAAAGTGGAGAGCAAGGAGGAGGTTGATGGGATCCCAAATTATGTTCCTCCATCTCTCACGCGTTTACGGGGGAAAAAGTGAAACAAAAGCGCAGGGACTCACACCGGGTCGAGGGGCCTTGGGTTGAGGGGCACGGGGAAGGAAGGCCCCCTCAAGCCATCTGATTGCGTTCCCTTAATTCACGAAGACGTTTTATTTACTATTTATTCCGTTCAAAGTCTTAATCTCTCGCCCGCTGGACGTCTCCTTCCCCGACTACAACTGCGTGAATTATTTCCTTGTCGTCGGGTGTTCGGACATAACTATGACACACTTGCCCCAAATGAGGCAGGCGGTGGGGTGCACGCGGGATGGGAGGGTTCATGCAACCATGAAATATGGTTTCGAAATACCATCACCCTTTCAAAAACAAAAATGTCGGCGGTTTTGGCGGGGGTCACGTGGCACTCACAAAAGGAAACAAGGTTCGCCGGATGTAATTAATTTAAAGGAGGGCTCTTGCTAAAAATGCCAGGGATCCGCCCTCGAGACACCTACCCGCAAACTCTTTCGCAAGTTTCGGTGAGAGGTCGTGAATTATGGTCTTCGGCTCTCAAGGCTGCTCCTTTGTCTTGTCCCGCATCTTCTTTCTGGCTGTTCTCCCTTCCCCTCCGGTCACATCAACCAGGAGAGTTTCATGCTCTTAGGTCACGTCCTCCGGGGGAAAGTGAATCACTTAAGAACCAACCCAAAATAACATGGAAGGTCATCTCAAGGTCAAGTCAGCAGAGTGACACACGTCTAAATGGATATTTTTAGCAGACGACAGCCTTTCTGCCGGCTCGCTTTCAATCAATTAGGAATCCTTCTGGGCATTCCTCTGAAGCTGAAGTAGGGGAGAGCGGGGAGGTTGAAACAAATGTCAGGCTCCTCAGCTCTGGCATTCAAAAAGTTTTCCCGGCCGTGAATGTTGTGACTCGAAGGGATTAGTAAATCAAGTATCGAAACACGCACTCTATGACGTCCGCTTTACTGACATTAGAGAGCTGTGTCATGGTGCGCGGGACACCGCAGAGATCCTTATAGACTCGACTGCAGAGCACTTTGCATTATGTCCGAAATCACTCTAGTTTCGACCGTGTTTATGCACTAATGCTGAAGTCTGACAGAAATGTTTCCATCCTCCAACCCCACCCCGAAGTAACACTACAACGGGGGTTGAAAGATTCTAAGCTAAGTTCCACCTAAGTTCTTAAGCTTCTAAGTTGAAACTCGTTTCAAAAGTAACGCACAATCTAGAAATACTCATTTCACAAGAAACGAACACCTCTAGGATGATTGTATTTCATATATGATGAACACTTTGGTTTGGAATTCATTTCATAAATATTGCACAATTTAAGCATGATTTAATGTCAAAAGTATTGCACATTTTCCACAGACTTAAATTTCAAAATTTTGCAATTTAGAGTGACCCTATTTCATAATTATTGCACACTTTACTACTATTCAGGTTTTATAAATAATGCACACTTCCGTTGGAAACCTTAAAGCCATGTATATTGTAAATAACTCGTTTCAAAAGTAATGCACGCTTTAAAAGGTCTCATTTCATAAATACTGCACAATTTAAAGAGAGATCTCGTTTCAAAAGTATTGCACACTTTCTACACACTTGTATTGTATCACAGTTTTGAATAACTATGTTTCATAAATAACGCACACTTCTGTCGAGGATTTAACCCATAATTATAGGTGGACACACTCGTTTCAAAAATAATGCACACTTTACAGGGGATTGTGTTCTATGAGTGGTACTTAAATTAGTATGACCGCTTTATTTCATGAGTTTTGAATGGCTTTAGAGAGATCTTCTCTCATAAATATTGCACAGTTGTGGGTGAAACTCGTTTCAAAAGTAATGCACAATCTAGAAATATTCATTTCACAAGAAACGAACACCTCTAGGATGATTGTATTTCATAAATGATGAGCACTTTGGGTCGGAATTCATTTCGTAAATATTGAGAAATAAGTCGTTTCAAAAGTAATGCACACAATGAAGGGGATTTCATTTCATAAGTATTGCACATTTTCCACAGACTTTCATTTCGCAAATTGTGCACGATTTTAGAGAGATCTTATTTCATAAATATTGCACACTTTGTCACGTCTTTTCATAAGTATTGCAGGATTTTAGACTAATCAGGGTCGGCCTGGAATTGTGTTGTATATGTGATGCGTATGTAAAGATGTCCCCAATGCTCGTACACCTGAAATGGTAGAAGTAAACCAAATGAGAGAGAGAGAGAGAGAACACAAATCAGAACAGGAAGGATGTTGTGAAAAATAGGTTTTCAATTTCCCAGATACTTTCAGCCAATCTACGAACTGACTGGCGAGAGATTTTCGTGATTGTTGTTGACTTGTTACCTCCTCTCCTTGATGTGTCTGGCCAGCATCTCAATCGCCGCCCTTGTTCCCACCGATACCTTGACCACCATTCACCAGACTTGTACTGTTCAATCATGTTTCCATGTTCTCTCTCTTGATTAGGCCTTCTCCTTCGACCATTAGCTTTCCATTTATCTTATCTTTGTCTATGAACAACATTTTTATTGATTCTAATTATGACATCATGGCACTCGACCTTGAATCACGATTTAGGGAATGATGATCCTCGGAGAAGTGTGCATTATTTATTAAAAAATAATCCTTTGATTTGTGTTTTGTTTAAATCATAAAGATGGTTTACGCTCCTGATTTCCTAATAGTTCGAATATAAAATAATACGAAAAGCACTGCAAAGACGTGACAAAAGTGTGCATTATTTATGAAATAAGATCTCTCTAAAATCGTGCACAATTTGCGAAATGAAAGTCTGTGGAAAATGTGCAATACTTATGAAATGAAATCCTCTTCATTGTGTGCATTACTTTTGAAACGACTTATTTCTCAATATTTACGAAATGAATTCCGACCCAAAGTGCTCTTCATTTATGAAATACAATCATCCTAGAGGTGTTCGTTTCTTGTGAAATGAATATTTCTAGATTGTGCATTACTTTTGAAACGAGTTTCACCCACAACTGTGCAATATTTATGAGATAAGATCTCTCTAAAGCCATTCAAAACTCATGAAATAAAGCGGTCATACTAATTTAAGTACCACTTATAGAACACAATCTCCGGTAAAGTGTGCATTATTTTTGAAACGAGTGTGTCCACCTATAATTATGGGTTAAATCCTCGACAGAAGTGTGCGTTATTTATGAAACATAGTTATTCAAAAACTGTGATACAATACAAGTGTGTAAAAGTGTGCAATACTTTTGAAACGAGATCTCTCTTTAAATTGTGCAGTATTTATGAAATGAGACCTTTTAAAGCGTGCATTACTTTTGAAACGAGTTATTTACAATATCTGTATGGTTTCCAAATGAAGTGTGCATTATTTATAAACCTGAATAGTAGTAAAGTGCAATAATTATGAAATAGGTCACTCTAAATTCGTGCAAAATTTGTGAAATTTAAGTCTGTGGAAAATGTGCAATACTTTTGACATTAAATCATGCTTAAACTGTGCAATATTTATGAAATGAATTCCAGACCAAAGTGTTCATCATATATGAAATACAATCATCCTAGAGGTGTTCGTTTCTTGTGAAATGAGTAAATTGTGCGTTACTTTTGATACGAGTTTCAACCACAAGTAGTAGTAAAGTGTGCAGTAATTATGAAATAGGGTCTCTCTAAAATCGTGCAGATAACAGAAGTGACATCATCCCAAAGTACCACGCCACTTATAGAACAAAATACCAGGCCACGGGCGAATTAAGGTCTAAGTAACCTAGACACTGCCTAGGGCCTGTAATTTTTGGGGCCCGAAAATTAGGTTTAAAGTTTTTTAAGTATGTGTCATGACTGGAAAATAGGCCCGGAATTACAATAAGGCCCACTTTAGCCTCAGTTCGCCACTGTGTCAGGCAGAGGTGTGCACTATTTTTGAAGCAAATTTTTCTCAGTGTTGATGAGTTGAGTTCCTAACGGAAGTGTGCGTTATTTATGAAACTTGATTAGTCTACAAGTGTGCAATAATTATGAAATAAGATCTCTAAAATCGTGCATTACTTTGAAATAAAGGATTGTGGAAAGTGTGCAGTACTTTGAAAGTGTGGAAAGTGTGCAGTATTTTTGAAACGGAAGTGTGTGGAAAGTGTGCAATATTTTTGAAACGGAAGTGTGTGGAAAGTGTGCAATACTTTTGAAACGGAAGTGTGTGAAAGTGTGCAATGAAACGAGTGGGGAAAGTGTGCAATATTTTTGAAACGGAAGCATGTGGAAAGTGTGCAATACTTTTGAAACGGAAGTGTATGGAAAGTGTGCAGTATTTTTGAAACGGAAGTGTGTGGAAAGTGTGGAGTACTTTTGAAATAAAGGAGTGTGGAAAGTGTGCAATACTTTTGAAACGGAAGCGTGTGGAAAGTGTGCAGTACTTTTGCAAATGAAATCTCTCTTAGATTGTGCAATATTTATGAAATGAAAATCCTTTAGAAACCGTGCATCACTTATGAAACCAGTTCTTCCCAAACGTGACCCTGACATATGACTCAAAGTGATCTTATGTCTCCCACAAGTCTTCTTCCAACCCAACCCAAGAACCTGACACCTCCCTGAAGAAGTGTGCATTAATTATGAAACGGTCTCTTCACCCAGTGCCCAAATAAATAAATAAATAAACATTCGGGAGCCGAATAACTGACCGAGTGACTCATTCAAAATTGAAATTCCTTCGAAAATACCTTCTCAGTGTGAGACACCTTTTCATTCTTAGTTCAGGTGTCAAGAAATTACCAAAGAAGAAATCGGTGACACAGGTTCGTACCTACAAAACCTAGACGCTGAAAATTGTTATTTAACATCATGAACTCGTCAAGGAAGGAGGAAAGGCGGGGCGGGGCGGGGGGTAAGTAAAAATTATGTATGAACGTATCAGAGAGGACATGATTAATGAAATGCCGGGTCACCGCTTGAAACCTCACGACCGAGCGCCATGGAGATAGGGAACAACTTAGGTACGATTTGGAATCGTACCTGAAAATGACGAGACCTTCATTTTGGTCAAACCTTCCTCTCGTCCGTTTCCTTTCGATTTCTTCGTTATCGAATCAAGTTTTTTGGGTGTCGTGTCCCTTTTTGTCTTTTTAATAATTTCGCCAAGATTTATTTATGTAAAGTGTTTGTCGTCCTTAAGTACCTGTTTTATCTCTGTTGGGCCATTACCAAAATCGAGTTTTTCAAAATTTTATTACAATCACCACCACTACTAGCACCACTTTCGAAGGAAGACCGTCTTATTGATGTTCTTTAATTGTTATGGCTCTTGTGAGCTTCCTCTTTCGAGTTCACCTATTTCTCGTACCTGTCCTCAGGCTTTTCCGTTCCATTCATTCATTCATTCATTCCGTCGTTCTTTCTACCAGACATAAGCCTGAGTTCGTTTAATAATGAAGCACTCAAAAAAGGTGTGCAATATTTATGAACTGAGTCCGTCAAACCTCTGTGAATTACTTTGGAACTGTGCATTACTTTTGAAATGAATAACGGCAATAACCCTGGGAAATTTCAAAGAAAGAAATACAGGTGAGCAATCATGTGCATTACTTATGAAATGAAATCGGTGGGTTTGTGCATTATTTTTGGCATGGATTCTCAGTGTAAGTGTGCAGGATTTTTGAAATGAAATCTCAGTCCGATAGCGCATTACTTTTAAAATGAAATGGGCGCGATTGTGCATTAGAAGTGAACTCTACATGTAGGTGTGCAATATTTTGAAACTGGATCTAGGCATAAGTGCAATATTTTGAAATAAATGAGAGCATAAACCTGAGAGATTTCCAAGGAAAAATTTAAACGAATACTAAGAGGTTAGAAAGTGTAAATGAAAACACCATAACTGTGCATTACTTATGAAACGAAATCGGTGGGATAGTTTATTATTTTAGAACTTAGATCTGGGTGTAAGTAATATTTTGAAATGAACTCTCCGTTCAATTGCGCAAAGAAGAGCAGTATTTACTAGAGTTTAGAATGAAATGAATTGTTCGTATACGTGTGCACTATTTCTGAAATAAATTCCATCCGAGATTATTTATGAAATGGGTTTCGAATGTATACTTCAAATGAAACACCTTGAACCGAGAGTTAGTTTCAAAAATAATGCACACTTACACTAGGTTTAGGCTCAAAAATACACTTGCATCGAGGGTTTATTTTAAAACTTATACACTAGACTCAGTTTCAAAAATATTGCACACTTACACCCAGATCTAAGTTCTTAAATAATACACAATCCCACCGATTTCGTTTCATAAATAATGCACAGTTATGGTGTTTTCATTTACACTTTCTAACCTCTTAGTATTCGTTTAAATTTTTCCTTAGAAATCTCTCAGGTTTATGCTCTCATTTATTTCAAAAATATTGCACACTTATGCCTAGATCCAGTTTCAAAAATATTGCACACCTACATGTAGAGTTCACTTCAGAAAAATAATGCACAATCGCACCCATTTCATTTCAAAAGTAGAACGCAATTGCATTGAGATTTCATTTGCGCTTGCACTCAGAATTCATGTCAAAAATAATGCACACTTACTCCTACACTTAATTTCAAGAATAATGCAAAATCCCACCGATTTCGTTTCATAAGTAATGCACAGTTATGAGGTTTAAATTTTTCTTGGAAATATCCCAGGTTCATGCTCTCTTTCATATTCAAAAATATTGCACACTTCCACCGTTAGTTAAATTTAAAAACTGGGCACACTCATCAATAGTTCATTTCAATAATAAAGCGTGGTTGGATCTGGACCATATTTCAAAAATATTGCACACTCACACGGATTTCATTTCATAAGTAATGCACAGTTATGGTTTCTCATAAACACTGATCCGTCTTATGTCTTTCTTTAAATTTTTCTTGGCTGGGTTCTCCTACTCGTTTCAAAAGTATTGCACACATTTTTGAATCCTTGAATGATAAACAAAACAAAGACACTCTCTCCTTCTTTTAGTCTATAGAGTTCCTGGTGTGTATATATCGTAGAAAATATAATAAGATTAGTATAAGCAATTCGAGATGCTTTGAATAACAGTGATTCAGGTTCTAAATGTGTCGAGAGGTGGTGTTAACAGTGGGAAAGAAAGAGAAGAAGAGCGAGTCGAGTGGATTGGAGCGAGTAGATAGCTGTTAGCCGCGACAACATGCTCACTTGATTATTTGAACAACATGTTATAAATTGATTTTTAAACGGACAGTCGACAGACTAACAGTCGAATTAAAATTATTCGACTTTTATCTTCTCCATTCATTCACAGCCTTTCAAAACAATGATTATTTAATTTCGCTGTTTTATTTTCTGTCTCAGATCCCACTTACAGATTACTGTCTCTGGTGATTAGTTCACGAGGTCCTTTCTTCTCCACTCTTCCATTGTTAACAACAATCCTCATCATCTCATCCAAGGACAGAGTCATGCCAAACAAGAGTTACGAGCGAGGCGCCAGAGTTTCGACGAACCTTGAAACCTGATTTCGCCGGATTCCTCGTCAAAAACCTCGAGAACGAGTTCTCTATGTGAGTTCTTGCGAATCCTCTGAGTCTGTGTGCCTGTCATATATCGTCATTTTTATGTCTTCTGACTCTCACTCAGTCACATCCTCCATGTCCACTCTTAAACATTATTTATTTATTTATTTTATTTATCTCGAGGTTAACTGCCACCTGTCTCCGAAGGTCGAGACAGTAAGTTGTTGGTCTCGCGTTGAGGGTGTGCGACAGGTCAGTGTCTTCAAACTACAACAACCAGAGGGTGAGTGTAGCCCTGAATCGCGACTATTTCATAAGTACTGCACACTGTTATCAAGATCTCATTTCAAAAGTAATGCACACTATTATCAAGAATTCCTTTCTATACAAAGATCTCCGGAAAAGTCCTGCACAATCTTATGAAGGATTCGTTCCAAAAGTAATGCACACGGCTGTGAGGGTTTTCTTTCTAAAATTTTGCACAGTCTTGTCAAGCTACATTTCAAAAATAATGCACACAAAAATCATAAATTCCTTTTCATAAATATTGCACACTTTTTAAGACCTTATTTCATAAGTATTGCACACGAATATGAAGACTTCCTTTCCATAAATATTACATGGAAAAGTCGTGCACAACCTTATGAAGGATACGTTTCAAAAGTAATGCACACGACTGTGAGGGATTTTCTTCTGAATTTTTGCACATTTATCAAGCTTCGTTTCAAAAGTAATGCACACGAAAATGATAAATTTTTTCCATAAATAATGCACAGTATTATGAGTGGTTCGTCTCAAAAGTATTGCACACGACCGTGAGAGACTTCTCCCTGAATTCTGCACGTTGTTATCAAGTCCTCATTTCAAAAGTAATGCACACGATTGTGAAGAATTCCTTTCCGTAAATATTACAGCGATCTACGGGAAATTCATTTCATAAGTGCTGCACAATCTCAAAAAAGCTTCGTTTCAAAAGTAGTGCACACGGCTGTGAGGAGTTTTTCGTAAATTTTGCACACTTTTATGAAAATTTCATTTCAAAATAATGCACTCTTTAGAACCTTTCATTTCATAAATACTGCACAATCTTATAAAAGAATCGTCTCAAAAGTATTGCACACGACCATGAGAGTCTTCTCTCCTGAATTCTGCACGTTGTTATCAAGTCCTCATTTCAAAAGTAATGCACACGATTATGAAGAATTCCTTTCCGTAAATATTACAGGGATCTACGAAATTAATTTCATAAATATTGCACAGACCTATAATGAATTCATTTCATTAGTAATGCACACGTGCGCGAGTGAATCGCGTTTCAAAAGTAGTGCACACTTTTATTAAAAACTTACAACAACATTACATATATTTAAAGCGCACTTTCGAGGAGAACTGATTTCAAAAGTAACGCACACAATTATGAAGAATCCATTCCATAAATTAGTCGCATATACATTTCAAAAGTAATGCACACTTCCAATAAATATCAGTCTCATTCACAATGCACACGTTTTACGAAATGTGTCCTTTCGAAAATTTTGCACAATTTGAAGGGATTTCATCTCTTTAACTGAACACAGTTGTTCTCATACCTCATTTCAAAAGTATTGCACACTTTTTTGGAATCAACATCCGAAATGATATTTAATTTTAGCGCGAATATTGCTAACACTTGTGAGATTGTGCGGTTCTCGAATAATGCTTCCTGTCATGGAGGGCTTATTTCATAAATAATGCACACTGTTATGTGGACTGGGTTCAATATTCGTTATTCAGTATGGAATGGGTTAAGTCAGTCTGGCTTTGATGGGTTAAGTCTAAGAAACAGACCAGAGGCTGAGGCAAAAGTTTCTTCCTCAGTTAGGAAGGTATGTGATGAGATAAAAGCACAAAAAAGCTTCTGACGAAGAAGAAACAGGAGAAGATAGCTCAAAAAATGGTCAAAAGATCCCAAAAAGACATTCAGCATGTGCACGAACACTCAAGGTCACGGAAGTAACACTCAAATGTGTAAACACAACACACAAAAAGCAAGACTTTGTCCTCTCTCGTCCGAGTACCAAGAATTGAAATGTCAGAAATTGATTTGTGGGCCTCCAGTTTCAAATTGTGTTTTGGTGACGTCATTGTACAGGAATGGAAATGTCACTGGTCCCCCGTTCCCGGACTACGCTGTAGGTCTCGAACTCCGCTAACAAGTGTTTTCAAATTGTCCACCCCCAGGTGGTCGTTGTATCCAAATATAGTCTGTAACCGTCTTTATTTGTGCGTCGGACAAAAAAAGGCGACTCGAGGAAGTCAAAACCTGGTCTTTTGTTTGTTTCTTTCTTTCTTTTCTATTTTGGTGCTCCTCCCAACCACCCCCAAGCCTCCCCTTTCTTGTCAAAGATATTTTAATGTCCTGTTTTTATGTTGGAACCATTTCACCCTTACGCGAGAGACAAATGTGTCGCCTGATTGTTTTGTCACAAAAATTTTTCTCACCGCAAGAGGTCTCTGTCGTCTTTGGTATAGTTTGTTGTAAGAGCTGTATCATTAAGAAGTTCTAAATGAATTTTTATCTACTAGATAAAGATACCAAATCACTCAAATCCTATTTGTAAGGGATTTCAGTAGTGATGGACAACATTAGAATCCGATTCATAAATAATGCACACTTTGACGAAGGTGCCGGTGGCGATCTTATATTCATTTAGACATTTGGCGAAGGAATCATTAAAGCCGTTCCCTCCTCTATAAATGACGGCTGACAGGCGACAGTGAACCGTTGCTGTAGGATGAAGTCAGCAATACTGCTCATCATGCACGCCGATTTATAGATACAGCACGGTTTGTGTGTGAGAGTCTGAAATTTCATCGCACACACCCTTGACTCGAATTTGAGGAAGTGATTTCAATGCATTTTTCAAAAGTAATGCACACGACTGTGAGTAAATGATTTCATAAATATTGCACACCATCACGAAGAATCCGTCTCATAAATTTATGCGTACGGATGTGAAGTATAAGTCTCCGAAATTTGGTTCTTTGAATGATACCACAATATTGTTTACATCTCGTTTCAAAAATAATGCACACTCCTCTCCTCTCAAATTTTGATGGGATTTCATTTCATAAATATTGCACACTTTGTTGTTGGGAATCGTTTTAGTAAACGCCGTACACTTCTGAGGAATTATTAATTAATTATGCGAATTTTTTTTCAAAGTAATGCACAGGACTGTGAGTAAATGGTTTCATAAATACTGCACACTATCAGAGAGAATCCGTTTCGTAAAATTAGGCGAAGAATTGCTTTCTGAAAGGTTGTACACCATCCTCAAGACTCCATCTCTTCAATGATACAGGTTTTTTCAGGATCTCATTTCAAAAATAATGCACACTTTACCCCTCCACTCTGTATCGCCTTTTCCATTCAACTTTTGATGGAGTTCTATTTCATAAATAATGCACATTCCTGATAGTCATTGCTTTACGAAGTGCTCTACACTTGGGAGAGGGATTGTTTTATTAATTTGTGTGAATTTGTCAAAGGGATTATTCTAGTCAATCAAGCCTCATTTCAAAATATGCACACTGCACACTTGAGGGACGTGTTTCATAAGCAAATTTCGAATTTGGCTTTTGTGAATCTCCTCTCTCTCTCAGTTTGTCTTTCCCTTTCTTTCAACTTTCAAGGGGGTTTTCTTTCATAAGTAATGCACACACTCTAAGGAGAATCTGTTCTTCTTGATGAGGAAGGCCCGCACTAATTTCAAAAATATTGCACAGTTTTATGTGTAACTCATTTCTCTGAAACCTACACACTTACGTGAGTTATTGTTCTCATAAGTGATCCAGTGGGAGCAACTTATATAATAAACACTACACGTTTTTAAAGGGCTCATTTCATAAGTACTGCACACTTATCATTCGGAATATTCATTCGCAAACTGAGAATAAAAAAATTTTAATAAATCACGAAATGAACAATTTCTATTCCGACATTAATGGAAAAATGTATTTCATAAGTATTGCACACTTTCATGAAGGGCACGACCAATTCGTTCCATCTGAAACAAGGTTCAAGGCTCTGGTGATTTGGGATGTTTATCGAGAAGGAAAGGACAGCGAGGAGAGTTAAAGAACGCAGATTTCCATTCATTCAAAAAGAAGCAAAAGAAAACAGACGGATACAAATTTGAAAACAAGACAATTTCATAGTGGTCCACATTCATCGCCCCCGCGCACACAAAAAACTTTTGTTCCCTTTTGTCCGAGTCGAAAGAACTGATTCGAGTACACTGCAAACACCTCTGGAAAAAGTCAAAAACGAAAGAAAAGACTCGTCGTCCGATAATTGTGTGTACAGGGATTGTTTGGAAAACGGTCACCAAAATAAGAAATCAAAATTGATACAACAAGGGGGACACACAAAACCCGCAGAGAAATAAACACACAGACACACGGACAAAGACGAAAGAAAGAAAGACACAGAGACGGGGTGGTGGTGGTGGTGCGGGGGGAAGCTTCTTCAGAAATCAAAACGGTTTCCCAAAATTGAGATTTGACATTTTAGGTGGTCCATTTTGCGTTTAACCGCGGGGAGCCTCAGTTGACTCAGATTTTCTAATTTGTTCGGCATAACAATGGGACTTGACTGGTGGTAAGTTAAACATGGGCGATCGGTGAAGGGTACCCGCTACTTATTTCACGGATTCTTTTTCATAACAATAACTCACTTCTGACAGGTTTCCAACACAGAATAATTGCTGAGGGACGGGGAGGAGGTGTGGCAGTGAAGGGGAAGAGGTTTCTCTTATTTTCTGTAAATAATGATTCTCTTAAAAGAAAAACGGTCATCCTCGATGGGAATGTCACACATCCGTTCGATTTTCTTCTCTCGAACAATTTGTTAATTGGTGCAGCTGCAAATGACACCTTCGATCGTGACTTTGACCTTTTCACGTGAAACGTTACGAAGCAGATGCAAAATGATGCGGGGCTTTTATGGGATTTGACGGTTGTGTCTTGACATAGTGACTGACTTGGAGAGAGAAACGCCATCGTCTGAGTTCAAACGGTTCCTTTGTGCGATTGATTGTAAAAAAAAATTGAATTAAAACTATCAGGACACAGAAGTGTGCAGTACTTATGAAACGAGCCCTTTAAAAAGGCGTAGTGTTTATTATATAAGTTCCTCCCACTGGATCACTTATGAGAACAATAACTCACCTAAGTGTGTAGGTTTCAGAGAAATGAGTTACACATAAAACTGTGCAATATTTTTGAAATTAGTGGGCCTTCCTCATCAAGAAGAACAGATTCTCCTTAGAGTGTGTGCATTACTTATGAAAGAAAACCCCTTGAAAGTTGAAAGAAAGGGAAAGACAAACTGAGACAGAGAGAAACATGCACAAAAGTCAAAATTTGCTTATGACAAAATGCTTTCCTCAAGCCAGTGTGCATTATTTTTGAAATGAGGCTTGATTGACGAGAATAATCCCTTTGACAAATTCACACAAATTAATTAAATAACCCCTCTCACAAGTGTAGAGCATTTCGTAAAGCAATGACTATCAGGAATGTGTGCATCATTTATGAAATAGAACTCCATTAAAAGTTGAAAGAAAGAGGAAATACAGAGTGGAGGGGTAAAGTGTGCATTATTTTTGAAAAGAGATCCTGAGAAAACCTGTATCATTGAAGAGATGAAGTCTTGAGGATGGTGTACAACCTTTCAGAAAGCAATTCTTCGCCTAATTTTACGAAACGGATTCTCTCTGATAGTGTGCAGTATTTATGAAACCATTTACTCACAGTCGTGTGCATTACTTTTGAAATAAAAAATTCGCATAATTAATTAAATAATTCCTCAGAAGTGTATAGCATTTACTAAAACAATCACCAACAAGAAAGTGTGCAGTATTTATGAAATGAAATCCCATCAAAATTTGAGAGAGGAGGGGTATAGGAGTGTGCATTATTTTTGAAACGAGATGTAAACGAACCAAAGACCGAGATTGAAACATTCAAGGAACCAAATTTCGGAAACTTATACTTCACATCCGTGGTCATAAATTTATGAGACGGATTCTTCCTGATGGTGTGCAATATTTATGAAATCATTTACTCAGAGTCGTGTGCATTACTTTTGAAAAATGCATTGAAATCACTTCCTCAAATTCGAGTCAAGGGTGTGTGCGATGAAATTCCTCACTCACACACAAACCGTGTAATATGAATCGGCGTATGATGAGCATTATTGCTGACTTCATCCTACAGCAACGGTTCATCCTGTCAGCCGTCATTTATAGCGGAGAGAAC